>JADBJO010013021.1:0-10000 GCA_016801955.1 Conus betulinus | reverse complement strand
AACATTCTCAATAATTAAAAAAGGTCTCAGATTCTTTTTTTTTTCTTTTTCTTAAGGGGGGGGGGGGGGGGGGGGGGGGGGGGGGGGGGGGGAGAGAGTTGGGGGGGGGGGTCATATACAATTTTTTCCCCCCAGAGCAAACACTTTTTATTCAGTTCCCCTGAGAGCAGACACTTTTTATTCAGTTGTGGAAGTCTCAGATTCTTTGGCTTGTCATATCCCCACGCTTGTGATGACCTAGTTTTTATTTTCCTTCCCCATCAGATGTTTAGTGTGTTTTTATCAGTCTTTGGTGCTGGCAAAAATCACAGATATGCTATTGTTGAACAGGTGTTGAGAGTTCTAACTCATTCCTGCTACAAAGCAAAATGTTAAAGTTCCCAATATAAGGATTAGTAAGGCAATGTTTTGTGTGTATGTTGGATCAGAACAGGCACCACTAACAGCAATGAAATGATAGGGTAGCAATGCACCCTCCTCTGCCTCTCAATGTTTACTAAAATCGATTCCTCTCTTTGGACTACCAGAGCTGGGACTGTGACAGGTTAAGTCAGGGTGTGTTTGTGTATGAGAGATCAGAATAAACAACAGTATCATCCTAATCAAATGAGCCAATCAGACAGACTCCAGTGAGCCAGTCTCATTCTCAACGACATGATGCACAATAAGGCAACACCACAATCATTGATTGATACAAAGCCTGCTGATGTCAGTGTATGAAAAGATGGCAATGTTTTGCCAACTCCTTCTAAATGTGTCTGTGTGTGTATGTGTGAATGCGCAAAACAAATGATAATTCAAAATTTCCTACAGATGGTTTACTGTATGCGTGCGTGCGCATGTGGTTTTACTAAATCATACAAATCCTGCTCCCAACTCGATGTACTCTTGCAAGATTAAGAGCTTGTTGTAGCACACTGTATAGACACAGACACACACATCCTTTCATAGAGAAGACCTTGTCTCTGAACAGGTTTTGTTTCAGAAGAGGAGTTATGTGTCTGGAATATTCTTTATCAGGTTATATTTTATGCAAAGTGGGTTTTGTTCATAAGGATTTGCCTAAATGGTTTAGGACATGACCCCCTCCTTCCCCCCCCCCCCCACCTCCAAAAAAAAAAAAAAAAAAAAAAAAAAAAAAACCCGTCACACAAAAAACAAATTCCATTTATGTGTAATCTTAATATTACTTGTGTCTCTTGCTGACCATTTTAATGCATATGTTCACATCACGTGGTAGTCATTTGTGGACTATGTTACTGATCTACACACACAAACTTTGCATCGTTGAAACACATTAAGTGACCAAAAAAAATCTTTGCATCAATTCTCACTTACCATACATGTGTACATGGCACATTTTGATGCAGACGCATGATAAAGGGTTACCCTGCATGTGTGCATTTTGTGTGCATGCTGTGTGCGTGCGTGCTTGTGTGTGTGTCCCAGTTTTATTAGAGTGTACATATGTGAACTGATACTGTATAGCAGTATGCTCATCTGACTTGCTCCAAAACATAAATTATATGGTAACTAGCATCAACAGTGCATAATAATAATACAATAGTCAGTGTCATTCACAATACTCGACATGGGGCCGGGAGCTATCTTACTGGCTATTTCATCAGCACCAATGCACATATGATCAGTTACCTTGTCAAACTTGCCCAAAAACAAATTCTTCATAAACGGGCTGTTCGTGCGAGCTTTCTTGCCAGTAATGGTAGAGGGGACTTGGTCGCTGACTTGTTCAGAGACTTGCTTTTGATTTTCCGTTGACACACCGGTAACTGTCGATCGTAGCCTGCTGATGCCCCCATTCTGCAAGCAGCTCGTACTTCTCACCAGTGGAAAAACCTGACGTGCTAGTAAATTTTTGGAAAACATGCCTGATTCCGACTGAAGGTGGATTGTTTTTAGGCTGGGCCAAGTGCTGGACGGTGTGCTGTCAAGAGCAAAGTCCGAAGTCTTATTACACAAAAACGCAGGAAGTGCACATAAGGGAGTTCTCATTGTATCTTGATAGCTATACACTCTTAAAACTGTATTTGTATGTCTTGATAAATGAAATATTTTACTTTATATAGATATAAAAAGCAATGTTTTAGGCAAAAAATAACTCTAATCTAAGATTTTGGGACTTTTCAGAGATGTATGCGTGTGCCATTCAACAAATGATCCCGCTGCAATTATTTTCGGGAAAAGTGTCTTCTTAGGCCAGTCATCCTCGGAAGGTATGAAATATTTATTACCATTTAAAAAGAAAAATATAACTGGAAAAGGTTCTCTTCTCGATTGAAGACTAGGTCAGTGGCGTAAACTTTATCTGTGAAAAGACGCCTATTGAATTCCGCTTTTCTGTCAGCAGAGGAGATAATCTTAGAACTTGAGTGTTCGCTTCGAATTCTACCCCTTTCCAGTTGCTGACCTCACCATATTCTGTTAAGGGTAAGACAACTTCTGTTTTGTTTTCTATGAAGGTTAAGTTGATTTGATTATTGTTTCTGTGCTGAGAGTTCAAAGGCTACTAACATAGGATCAGACGCCGATTCCCAAGCTCAAGTTGAACTTCATATCATATCTGAAGTGTTTTCCCTACACTCAAGAGAAGTTCGTTTATAGACTTGCACACTCACACACACGCACTCTACCTAACCTAATCAGTCCAGACTCAGGCTTGGGGGTTTCGTCATGATTCTTACCCAAGCTCTTCACTGGCATGAACTACCAAGTAAGGTCTGTCACACACGGTCACTGTCTTTCTGTCATTGTCCGTCTCTGGGCCCAGCAGTGGTAGTCAAAGCCGTCCAAGCCGTTGTAACCGTCTACGGCAGTACTGTCACAGTGCTAGGGCTAAACTGTCTCCTGTTAAACTGGAGGCCCTAGCACTGGTCTGTCATTAATGTAACTGTCAGCACGACGAAGCTCCTTCACTAACTACAAGTTAGTCTTAGCCGGTCCGCTCCCTTCAAGCCGAAGTGTGGAAACTCCCAAGCTAACAACAAGTTAGCAGGTCTGCTGTCTTCAAGGCCTAGTGTTGTAATGCCGGAGTTCGTCTGCTGTGTTTACCAGACTGTCACTATCAGTGAACACTTCTCAAGCAAGGTGCACTTCCGCTGAGCTCGCCTATGTGGGCAGAAACCGTGCGTCATTACACGCCCCCCAACTTTATGATGAAAACTTTTCATCCAGGGGTTGCAGTGAGGAAGGGAGCTCTTCACCTCGCTTGAGCCCATGTCTGATTAGTGTTGATTTGTAGGTCCTCTGAGAGCGATTCCTGTTTTGTAGCCGAAGACGTGGAAAGCACTGCGAGCCAACAGGTCCATGGAAACTGATCCATTGTCCATCTGCAACCTCGTCCAGTATGGCTCCACAAGTTTTACCCGTCAGAGGGTCAGCAGATGGGGAGACCGGGGGAAGGCACAGTGGCCACATCCGGGTCGATCAGTGAGCATCTGCGACTCATCCGGTCCAGCTCAACTACTTAAGCCCCTTCGGAAGGTCAGCAGACACCAACTCCCAATGAACCAGGATGGTTGCCGCCTCAGCCAGGCACATCTGGAAGCTACCCCTCCCCCCCCCCCCCCCCCCCCCCCCCCCCCCCCCCCCCCCCCCCCCCCGATATACTGGCCAAAAGTGGCCATCGTTTCCCTTTGCCCATCCTAGATGCGTACGTCACCCAGGGTGGACAGTTGAAGACGCTGCATTCGGGGGAACCGGACCTATCACCACCAGCCATCCAGTGACGCGACAAAACCAATCCATGGCCTGCTACAGTGCTCTCCACACCCCTTCAGCATACTGTCACAGTGTCACTCTCAGGCACCCAGATGTTAAGCAGAAGGCTCAGGGGATTCCAAGTCCACTGGTGCTGGGTACTTCCTCCGCCAGCAGCTCTGCCTCTCTGGACTCATACAGGCCATCAATACCAATAGTGCCATCCAGTGAATGAGAGCCAGCACAGACTTCAGATTAAATGTTGCCGGAACTGGCTCTCCAACATGCTGGCTAAAAGCCTTCATGGCCTCCTTCTGTCAGTTGGTGAAGACTGTATCGCTCAAGCTGGTGCAGTACCGCCCGCTGATGAAGCCCACCAGCTTTTCCCAGTTTCCACCTGGACCCAGTAGCCATGCCTTTGCCTGTTCAAGAGCCTGTGTCCGACCCTGCAAAACAGCTTTTGATGAAGCTGGCAGCCTTTTCATCAAATATGCCAGGCAGATGGTGAATGAGGCATGAGCTTTCGGATACCTGTTAGCCTCCCCACACCCAGGAATCAGACACTTCCTGCCCCTCTTTTGGGTTTCCTGACATGTGGAACCAGCCTTCTTTGCCTTCCTAGATCTGTGGCAATGTAGCAACGTGTGCTTGGAAGAAGTTCTGGCATCTTGGATCTCAGCAGTAGGGCTTGTGTCCATGCATCTTTTCCCTGTTGCTGGCCTTTGTCAGAGGATTCCATGTCCCTTTTACTTGATCCTATAAGGCCTGTCTTGGGACCCTTCTGACGCTGGCTAGACTGCCCAATACGCCCACTGTCCTGAGTATCCCTGGCTAACAAGTTTCCAGTGCAGCTTGATTTGCCAGCTGCACCTGAAACCTGACTCTGGCATCTTGACCTGTTCTCCCTGGTAGTCTTGTCCACATTCATCTTAGAACCAGCCCTGACTGTAGCAGTTCAAATAACCTCAGGCCCTGCTTGAGGTGGTTCCTTGAAATTCTTGCAGGGAGTGCTGTCTGCCTGAGGCTGGTTGGGTCCTTTCAGCGGTGAAGCACTAGGCACATGTGGCGGAGTATTGCCAGTAGCTCCCACTGCCTTAGACCATATGGAAGGTTGCACCCTGGAAATCCTGCCATGGGATATGGTCCTCACAGCTTTGCCAGAGCGCAAAGGAGCTAGAGCCTTGACTGGATAGCTAGGGTCCTTTTCCTTCCTTCCATCCCCTTGCCAGACTGGTTCTGCAGCCACTTCTGTATCTCCTACAGTCTTTTTTCCTGTGCCCAACCTGCTTGCATTAAAAGCACTTGATATCGGAATCTGGGCTGTCAGGAGCTTGTTTTTCACTTTCTTTAGCTATAAGTTGCAGACGAGTGGTCAGCTTTTCCATGATCTGCTTAAAGCTGTCCAGAGCCTGCTTGGAAAAACCAGAACTGATCTGTGGCTCCTCCTGAACTTTCCTCTGTGCCTCATCCATAACCAGGGAGACATGTTGGTACCACTTTACTTTATGGATGGCTTCTTCTTCAATGGTTCTGGTTCTCTCCAGATAGGCATATTTCCCTACCTCCTTGTCCAGATTACCAATGCAAAATTTGCTGATCGCCTCGCCCTGTACATGTATAACTTTCTGGCAGGTCTCTGAAGGCTGAATCAGCAAGCACTGTGACCCTGTCTGCCCAGTCCTCATAGGACTCCCCTGGGTTTTGGCTGGCTTGCTGGAATTTCAGCTTGGCTGTTTCAGTCAGCTCTCTGGCTCCGAAACGTGCTTCCAACTTCCTCATCATCTGGCGATATGAGCGCTGTCTGCCCAGCTTGATGGCTATGGTGAAGAAATCTTGGGCTTTTCCTTCCAAACACCATCCCAGGTAATCCCAGCTCTCATTCTCAGACCAGTTGATGGCTGTTCTATAGCTGTTGAACCTGTACTTGAATGACAGCCAGTTTGTGTTCCCGTCATACTGTAGATCTGGGGGCAGTTTCTGGGGCTCCCCTCTTGGTCCAGAATGGGAATGCCTAACAGGACTGTTTCCCTGCTGCTGTCTGTGGAGTCAGATTACAATTCTGACTCACTCTCAGCGCAGTCATGGTGGTCATGGCAGTAAAACCTGTTTCTGTGTGACCTACTTTGGTGCCTGCTCCAAGTTACTCTCTAGGGCAAGGGAGAGCTCGACAGGGCCCGTCATCATCTGTCATGCCTCCTGCCACTATACAAGTGCCCCTCCCAATCTCTATGATCTTGGTCATGATCTCCAGCAAAATCTGGACGCCTGAGGTCAGTCGGTGCTGGCGACCTGGACCTACTTGAGTAAGGAGAAAAGCTTATGCAATCTTTGGGCCTAAAGTCCCAATCATGGTGTCTGTGCTGTTGTCCCTGTGACCCAAAAGGTGACACTACTTTCGGATTCGACTGTTTCAGACTTTCCTGCTTGTGTTCCTGTGACAAAGTCTGACCAAAATCTGTGGCAACGCTGTCTGCTAGAGGCCGACCTTGACAAAGACGTAGACCTTCGCAGCTGTCCGTGCCCTCGATCTGAGTCATCAGGTATCCTTCCTGGTGATTGCTTTCTCGCCCTTCTGGAGGTATGGGGTTCCAACCTTTTAGCAGACCCTGGACAGCCCACCTCCAACTCAACCAGGTTGTCCACAAAATTTGGCTGATGAGTCGGAACTGGTGGCAGCTCAGTGAGCAGTCACTGGGTTCAGCAACTTGACTTAAGCTTTTGCTTGCCCAGAGCGAAGAGAGGACCAACAATCATCCATGGACTGCTGTCCACCCCGTGTGGGTAAGGGAGTACTCTTTCTTTTCTTCCGCCCAATGTGCTGGCCATTTTGGGGCTCTATTAAGTCTTCCATGGCCCTTTGCTGCTTCAGTGCATGCAGGTCACTGGCTTTGCCACAAGGAATGGACATCATCATGGATAACGTAAATTCCCGCTTCCTTTTCCCTGAACACACAAGCTGCACTGCTCAATCCAGAGACTGTATTTACTATTACATTCAGCCCTATGGTCTACTGAATAAACCTTTCCCCCTTTTACTAATGGAGCAGCTGGTAAATGTTAGTATTGAGTGCAATTAGTGCCCTGGTCTGTGTAAAACACAACCAACACCCAATACTATCAACAACTTCTGTTTCCTTTTGTTGTTGAATTACAGTTAGGGTTGTACTAATCAAAAGTGCTAAGTATATCCCATTCCTGACTCCAATGAAGTGTTTTCCCTATACTCTAGAGAAGTTTGTTTATTAAATATACTAAGCACTTGCACACTCACACACACACACTCTACCTTACCTGTTCAGTCCAGGCTCTGGCTTGGGGATTTCGTTAGGATTCTTACCCAAGCTCTTCACTGGCATGAACTACCAAGTAAGGTTGGTACTGTCAAAGCCGTCCAAGCCGTTGTAACCGTCTACGGCAGTACTGTCGCAGTGCTAGGGCTAAACTGTCTCCTGTTAACTGAAGGCCCAAGCACTGGTCTGTCACTAGTGTAACTGTCAGCGTGACGGAGCTCCTTCACTAACTACAAGTTAGTCCTAGCTGGTCCGCTCCCTTCAAGCCTGAGTGTGGAACTCCCTAAGCTAACAACAAGTTAGCAGGTCCGCTGTCTTCAAGGCCTAGTGTTGTAATGCCGGAGTTCATCTGCTTGTTTACCTGACTGTCAGTGAACACTTCTCACACAAGGTTCACTTCTGCTGAGCTCGCCTGTGTGTGCAGAAACCATGCATTACTACATATCATATCCTATCGGTGGCATATTAGGCATTTTCAGCCTTTAGCCTGCTCAATGTGCATAATTTATGGTTTTATAATATTTTGGTCTTATTCTCGCAGTTTTTACAAAGCACATGCGTGGTTTTAAAAATGTAGGTCAATATTTGTTTGAAACATAAGATGTATCCAGTGTTTATCATGACATTTTTTTTTAAGTGTTAACAGTCTCTGTTCCAACAACATTGACTGGCAAGTTATATACCAAGTATTAACAATTCTGTTAGTGAAAAAGTTTGCTGCTTTTGAAGTTTTAGTAAATTTTTTGGTTAGTTTGAACAGGTGCCCTCTAGTTGTAGATTCTTTATTCAATTGAAATAATGTGCCAGTGGTTTTTAATGTCATAAAACCACCATGTGTAAGTTTATATAGTTTCAATCATGTCACCACATAGCCACCTGTGTTCCAAACGTGGTAATTTAAAAAAACTGAAGCCTTTGTTCACTTCATATGAATACTTCTGCAAACCACTAATCTTTTTTGTAAATCTTCTCTGAATGTCTTTGGGATTTACTGGTTTTTTCAAATTTTTTTTTGTCCATACAGCATTGCCATATTCAATAACCGGTCTGACTAGTGTTTAAATAATGGAACCATAACTTTACTATGTTTGCGCTGCATATGCCTACACTCATCTCTGCTAGTCTATTTGCTCTTTTAATGGTTTCATTAACATGTTTATCAAATGATAAATCAGGGTCTGTTATCACTCCTAGGTCTTTTTCAGCATTTGTCTCTTGAAGCAATTACACCTTCCATATAATAATCATACCTATGATTATTTTTACTGCTTGAAGAACTTTACACCTTGTATTATTAAATTTTATCTGCCAGGCATTTGTCCATGCAACAAGTTCATCAATACTCTTCTGTAATCAGTTGAATTATCAACTGTCTCTGTGGGGGTGTATATACTTTTGTATCATCAGCAGAGATTTTGACCAGACTACTAACAACATCAGGCATATCATTTATGTGGTAAATAAATAGGGTGGATCCCAGGACGCTACCTTCAGGGCCCACTCTAGTAACTTTCCCAAGATCAGAAACCTGATTCCTAACTTTAACATACTGTTGTCTAGAACTTAGAAATCGATGAGAATATGTCTCCACCGATTCCATAGCCTTCAAGGAAGTTCAAGTTTAGTTATTAGTCTTTTATGTGGTACAGTATCAAAAGCTTTCTGCAAGTCTAAATAAACTGCATCAACTGGTATATTGTCATCCAGCTTTACCATCCAATCATTTAAGGTGGAAAGCAGCTGTGAAACACAGGATCTTCCAGTGGTAAAACCATACTGACAGTCTGAGAGCAAACCATTACCTATCAGACAAGAATTTAGCGAATCTCTGAGTACACTCTCAAAAACTTTGCATACTACTGAAAAAATTCTGCGCACACCAACCGTTGCCCATCTGTTCAGGCTCTCCTTTGAAAATAGTGAAGTCCCAGTGATTTGGCATCATGTTTTGGTTCATAATAAACACACAAGAGTGTTAAATTAGTGAAGGTCAGGACCTCCAGGCTGTAGATCAGTCACCATTGACCCATCTCCATGACAACTGGGGTTATTTACATGCGATTATTTTACTCTCGTCGACTCGACGGACATCCAGCAATGTTTTACCTTGCAACAAAATCTTATGTCATAACCCACGTGATGTGCAATTGTTTTCAAAATGTGGAGAGTTCTACAGCATTTAGAACCACACCTTGTTCTACTATTAAAACTCATCATTGAACTGTAACATAACGGTGCATGTTTCATCTGTCATATTAATCTGAATGCCATTTTTGACACATAATAGAGATTTAATCCGTTTTTGTGGGAGAAAAAAATTCTTTCACCACATGTTCCATACTGACCACTCGTTTTCAGTCAGTATGGGAGCTGATTGCTAGACCACTAAACTTGTGTTCATTGTCACAGTGTTTTTATCAATGTATTACATTTTATCTATATTCAGTTAAATAGATGAATTAATTCATTGAACTTATTTGAATACATGGCTTGTGTGTAAATATTATGTGGGTAATGACATAATAATAGGTTGCTGAATTTAATAGTGTATGGTTATTTTTGCTTTGCACGACACTAAAAAAAAGATGTCCAGGGTAGAAAGTATGTGCACACTCATACTTGTGCTCTCTCTCTCTCTCTCTCTCTCACACACACACACACACACACACACACAGACTTGTAAGTGGCAACCACTTAAAGGCACAGCAGAAATGTGAATGAGGAGCCCAACATCAATAGCAGATTTGCTCAGGACTGCAGGCAAAGGTGTGGGTGGAAATTGCATGTTCTGGTGACAGACCCCAATCCATTAGATCCAATGGGGGTGGGAGTGTGGGGGCTGGAATACTCAGCAGATAGAATACTGGACTCATACTAATGGTGATTCTGTGGTCGGGGTTCCAATCTCTGTCGGTGCGTTTGGAATGGGGGATTTTTTCCTTGGGAGTTAACATTGGTTCTGACTCCATTTCCCGAAAATGCCTTTGTCATTA
>JADBJO010013020.1:50981-54552 GCA_016801955.1 Conus betulinus | reverse complement strand
AAGACAAACATGGTTTAGTCAGTGAAACAATAAAAATGCATGGTCGGATATTTAAAGGAAAAGTAGACAAAAACAAGTGAGATAAAACAAAAAGAAACACAGAGTTCTGCTCACTCAGTTGATAAGCACAGGACTGAGAGTTTGCAGCAAACCTTGACATTGTTCTATGTGCATGGCAAAAGTGTCAGACCTGAAACTAAATAACAGTGAATTAAGAAGTGGACATGACAGGCTGAATGAGATGATGAAAGATCTACACAAGGAAGTGGACGAAATGAACGAGAAAATTATATAAAGTTCACGGCATCGCTTGCAGAAAAGAATAACAAGTGTGTAGATTCAGTACATAATGTGATCTCTGACAAATTGAAACTTTAAATGACGTGCAGTCTGACTAGGTTCCGCCGGCCCTTTGAGTGGAAATTTTGTCCCAGCCAAGTTGTTGAGGGAGCAGACATTACGTCGTCACTGTACAGTGTGCATGCTGCTAGTTCCTGAGAAGTGAATGTCAAGGACATCATGAACTACCCTGACACAAAACAAACGTGAGACAAAAATCCAGTGTGTGAAACCTGTGCTGGACGCATGTACACATGTCGGTCACGGATCACGTTAAGTTTTACATCTGTTGCATGAGTCTAATGTTCTGAATAAAATGACCGATAATTTTGGTTGTCACGTCCATCATGGTGTGAAAGGTAATTTAAATAATGCTGATTTCCTGTCCATGTAGAATAATAATTCATGTTCACCTTATATTTATATTGACAGACGTGCGTCTGGGTTAACTTACAGACCAGACAGCATGGATCTGTAATGTCTGGGTTTTGTCGTTCTGTCTCACGACATACACATTTTAAGTGCTTGCATGTACCTAGTGTTTTGTTGTTCTGTATGTGGCTTGCAATGCTATTGTCTGGGATTCTTTTTTTTTTCTTCTTTACCTTTTTTTTCTTGTACCTTTTCTTCTTCTTCTTCTTCTTCTTCTTCTTCTTCTTTTTGGGGGGGGGGGGGGGGAGGGGATGTATTGTCAAAGGTTTCTTAATCGCAACAGCTTACTTTCATTTAAGATATTGGTTGTTGTTCAAGTGTACATTGAACACTTACAAGAGCGTATTCATGTTTCTTTGCTATTGTTCATCACCAACAATTTGACATTTATTAAGATTGTCTGCAAGACAGTGTGATTCAAGCAGGTGAAACCCACCATACACCTGGAGCAAATTGAAGTTGCGATTGTTTATCATCAACAATGACACCTTTTAGGATTGTGTACAAGACAGAATGATTCAAGGATGGGAAAACTCTCCTACACCTGGGGCAATATGAAAAGATAACGAAGCATGATGTTTCGTTTCTGGTCAAAGAGTAGACACATGGGCGACGTGGATTTATTTCTTCGATATTAATCGTCATTTTACGTTCAAGATGATCTTGTTACAATTTTCAAAGCGTCACAGCAAAGGATCGATACTCTAGCCCAGGTAGCATGTTATGAGAGTTTTGTTTGAGACCTGTCCTATGAGGGGAGACCCATGGTTTTGTGTAGGCAGTGGAGGTAGATCTGATGGAGTGTGTTCAACTCTGTCCTGCACAGAGTCCATGCTGGACACTTTGAACCTTTTTGTTTGTGACTATTTGTGGGTTGTTTTCGATGGGTTGATGGAAGTGTTTAGAGCTCTTTATCCACAGGATCTCACCGTATTTTGTTCACATGTTAGTGAAAATACGTCAAATATAACAAACTGAAAAACAATTAAGAGACTATCATCGACTCAGAGCATGAATCTGTCAGTGTTTGTAATGTTTGCAAGTGATTGTTATTTGTTAAAAAAATATTGTAGTTAATTCAAGATCATGTGATTACTACCTGGAAGAAGAAGCCTCTACTGTGTGATGGCAGGTGAAAATGAAATGAATGTCTCCCCACAATCCACCCCCTCAGCTTTCACGCAACTTGAAATCTGGAGCGTAGTCTTTGTAGAGGATACGCTTATTTGTTGTTGTTGTTGTTGTTGTTGTTGTTGTTGTTGTTGTTGTTGTCGTCGTCGTCGTTGTTGCTGGTGTTGTTGTTGTTCTTGAGAATTACACAATAGTAGTTTTTGTGTAAAACAGTTGAAAAGAGCTTTGTGCACGTTTTATGCTTGTTGGATTGATAGCTGTGCTGATAACAGCTCTGTGAATACTAGGTATTTGATGAGTTGATTACTGTGTTGATAGCAGCTCTGTGCATATTATGCATTTGATAGGTTGCTTGCTGTGTTGATAACAGCTCTGTGCATATTATGCATTTAATATGTTGATTGTTGTGTTGATAGCAGCTCTGTGCATAGGTTGATTGCTGTGTTGATAGCAGCTCTATGCATATTATGTATCTGATAGGTTGATTGCTGTGTTGATAGCAGCTCTGTGCATATTATGCATCTGATGGGTTGATTGCTGTGTTGATAGCAGCTCTGCGCTATACACGGTTTGGTTTTCATGGTTTTATTGCTGTGTTGATGGCAGCACTAAGCATAGTATGTATTTGATGGTTTTATTGCTGTGTTGATGGCAGCACTAAGCATAGTATGAATTTGATGGTTTATTGCTGTGTTGATAGCAACACTAAGCATAGTATGAATTTGATGGTTTTATTGCTGTGTTGATGGCAGCACTAAGCATAGTATGATTTGATGGTTTTTATTGCTGTGTTGATGGCAGCACTAAGCATAGTATGAATTTGATGGTTTTATTGCTGTGTTGATGGCAGCACTAAGCATAGTATGAATTTGATGGTTTTATTGCTGTGTTGATGGCAGCCCTAAGCATAGTATGAATTTGATGGTTTTATTGCTGTGTTGATGACAGCACTAAGCATAGTATGAATTTGATGGTTTTACTGCTGTGTTGATGGCAGTTCTACTCTCTGCATGTTTTCTTTTTAAATGAGTTGATAGCTCTATTGATAACAGTTCCTCGCATGCTTTTGTTTTATGGGTTGATTGCGTGTTGACAGCAGAGTCAGTATTGTAAGTGTAGTTTATTTATTTGCTTAGTCTGCAATTTTGCAGGAAGGTAAAGAAAGTCTTACATTCTTCACCTGCTCTCTCTGTCTTTAGTATCTTCATAACAGAACAAAGGTGTTGGTCATGGAGCACACTGAGGGATAGAAACCCGAACGTTAGACAGCTGTGTGACGTCATGAGCAACAAATGTTGTGAAGAGGGTGTCAAACTATGTTTTTTTCCCTGAACAAATTCAAACTATTGTGAAGCCCGTCAAACATTTGCACAGCCATCGATTTTTCCACGATGCATGCAGTCTCAACAGCAAACATTGGCCCTTTATCCTTAATGTCAACAGTCACTGCATATGATCCTAAGGCACATTGCCATATTCCTCATACACTATGAGTGTGTAGGTTTTTTTTTTTCGCCTGTATTTTTTGTGCGGTACCTCTGTCACCGATCTGTTTTATGATGGGTTGATTTTGTTTTTAGGAAAGAAATAGTCAGCTTATCATCAAATGGCACAGAACACGCCTCCATAAACAAAAGAGATAACTGGTCATATGATATTCAGAACACAT
>JADBJO010013020.1:18481-45981 GCA_016801955.1 Conus betulinus | reverse complement strand
CTTGTTTCTGTTCATACTTTTGGCCATTGATTTGCTTGACACGTAAAAAACATATTGATAGAAGAACAATGGCAGGCTTTGTGCACAATGTTGAGGACGTCTTCTAAAAATACCATAATGTAACACAGGTTTTTGTTCTTCAAGGTTGCATTCACCCTGTCTGTAAAGGACAGAAGAGGGCACTCCTGAATGACATCAAAAGTACTGGTTGGGGGCGAAATTAGTAGCAAGTAGGAGGAGGTTGGTGACGGAGATGGAAGAGGGGGCGAGAAGATTCTAGCAACTCGGAATTTCTGTCTCTCTCACCACATGCGCGCGCGCGCGCGCGCACACACACACACACACACACACACACACACACACACACACGCACACACACTCACACACACACGTGCGCGCACACACACATGTGTGCATGCATACATGCATGCAAGAATGCATGAACACATACAAATGCGTGCGCGCGCGCGCGCGCGCGCGCGCGCGCACACACACACACACACACACACACACACACACACACATGGACAATAGCACACAAAACTGCACACAACAGGAGCATGTGTGGTGACTGCCTATGGTATATTTTCACATCATGGATTCACGCAGACATATATCTTTGGTGGAATTGATCTTTTCTTGTTCTGCCACTGCATACTTTCCTCTTGGCATACTCTAGCGACTTTCTTATATCTGATGCTTAATTAAAAATAAACAAACAAACAAAAACAAAAACTCCCTTTGGCACATTTTGTTTATACTATACCTAATGTGGTGATTGAATCTCCACTGGGTCATTTCGATACAGGGGTTTTTTCCCTTCGGGTTAACGTTGGTTCTGACTCCATTTGCCAAATAGTCCTTTGAATGAGACTATACACCGAGATTCCGTGTGTGAACGCACACACCACATCTTGCACACACATAAAATCCCATCACCAACTTTTGGAAGAGAAGGCCAGTTTGGCTGTTGGTATGGATGACACATTACACATAGCATGCACCCTGCGTGAGGAATTAGAAGAATGAAGAAAAGCAAAGCATCAGAGAGAAACGATATTGACTGGATGACACCGGAAAAGACTGAATGAAGTGCTGGCAGGCAGCTCTTTAGTTGGCACTACCAAGGTAGGCAGCGCGTTGTGTACACAAAAGTGTGGGTTGTCAGCGCCTAGAACCTTTGGCAAGGCACTTTTTAAATGTTACATTACTATTGTAGCTGGGTGCTAACAATGTACATATTTGTTGGTTACCCTTTGTTGACGAAATAATTTGTTCAAGTGTTATCTTCCCCGTTACTTCCCTTGATTAATGAATCTCAATTATTTTGCGTAAAACTCTTTAAAATGTGAATGCCTCAGAACCTACATATCTGTATATACATCACGGAAGTCGCAAAAATTAATGTATTCCTTGCAAGTGTACTGGGCTGAGAAGCCCACGTTTTTTCTAAACCAGTATTTTGCACAGTTAATCATGGCGCCATTTTGAATTGTCCATCAAATAACCTTGAATAATTCCTCATTTCGCAAAAAAGTATGAGAAAAACCGAAGAATCCGAAAAAAAACACATTGAAAGTAAAATCCATAAGCTCTCATTTCATATCTCACATGCCTAGGATCCTCTCGTGAATAAAGTGTTTTCCCTACAATTTGGAGAAGTTCGTTTATACTTAAGCACTTGCGCCCTTACGAAATTCAGACTTCCTGATTGAGATCTTGCTGATGACTCCATTCCTATGATGAATACAACTGAAAATGCATGAAAATTATCTTCCAATAGACCATTTCAACAGTAATATTTCATCGAAAATCGTATCAAAACCACATGTTGACGGCCATGTGGTGAGGAGAGTCAGCTGTGTTTTTCATCAATTTTCAAAAATAAAGTTCTCGGCTCAGACACTGCCTTTGATAATGAAATTTAGGCACATACTTAATAAAAAAAAAAAAAGCGAAATGCCAGCTATTTATTCATTACAAAATTAATTTACACTGTTTGGCCTTTCTTATCCAAATAGAAAAAAAATGTGATGCAAACACGTTCAAAGTGGGTTCACTCTCTGACTTTAATCATCAATAATTTAGCACACAGTATTGTCAAATGTGACTTACTTCATTTTATTCCTTGGGTTCTGAGGTTTTCATCGCTAGTAAATATGTTTCAATACTTTGAATGGATGGCAAGCCTGACAACACTGACTCATGCAACAGATAGCACATATTTTTTCATTTCCTTCTCGTGAAGCCCGTTTTGAGTGCAGCAGTGTGTCGCTGGCTTTGCGGGGTGGCTCGCGCTACATGATGAAAGGCGCTGAGTGTGCTCAGTGTACTCCTTGGTCCACGTTACTCCTTGATCTGTGTTACTCCTTGGTGCTCAGAGTGTGCTCAGTGTGTTCAGAAGGTGTTCCCAGAGTAGCGCTCTTGGTGTGTGCTCCTGGTGTGTTTCCTGGTGTGAGCTCCTTGTTATGTAAGGGAAATGAAACTAAAAAGCAAAGACAATCCTCATTAAATTAGACTTAAGATGTATTGTGGGGACCACCAGTATATAGCCATTTTAGTGACACACGTACATTTCCAACATTTCCATAGAAAACACAAGTGTGCATTTTGTCCATCCTGCTGTAGTGGCGTCCCAATCCATCTTCTCCTCCCCCCACCGCCTTCTACCTGAAATAACTGAATTTCCCTACAGCACTACAGAGTATGTAGTCTTGTCTTACTTTCTACTTGTGTTGGGCAGACTCCTGTGAATGTCTTGTGGCTTTAGCGGTGGTGATTTAGTTACAATGTTTTGTTTGAATAACTAGTTAGCACTTAGTTGACATAGTATGTAGGGGCAGTGTGATAAATTCTACTGTATTGGTATTATTCTTATTTGTGACTGAACAGTGTTCATCTGCTGTGTGTTGGCAGCGTTTTTTCATAGCAGAGACGATGCTGGTTCACATTTACACTGAACTATGAGATCGTCTGAATTCCATGTGTAGAGTTTTGTGGTCAAGGGGTAAAATGACAGGTGAAAGATCAAACAATTTGAAGGTTAAACTCCGCATGATTATGCCAGTGACCTGTCTGTGTGTCATGACGTGGATAATCCTCATGACTGGGAAAAGAAACATCACACATGTGTCCATCAACAGGACTGAACATATTCTAAAAAAAACATCAACTGTTTGGAATGAGTTTGACATCTGATGACAGGAAATCAGTGTGCATCTTGTGCTCTCTTTGGCAGATGTAAAACGTTGAAACAAAGATACAAGAACCCTGACAGATGTTTTGAAGAAAAGGAAGTGTCGAAACACACTTTTCAATCAGATTTTCAATCTGCTGTCGAGTCAGGAGATTAAAAATGGTCATTGTAATCTACACGTGAAAAAGAAGAAATTCCCTCCATGGATCATGAGCAAGTGCATGAAGTATTCCCACTTGCAGTATGGGAAAGTCTAGACAGAAATATGGCTGCATTTGCGGCTGCTGCACTGATAAAATCGCTTAAAAGAATCTATCGTTGATTATAATGGCCATTTATATAGCCCTAACCAATTTGTGAGCGATATTTGTGGTGTATACTGATGATGTCTGAATGTTGTCTAGTATCATGTAATATTTGGGAACTCATTTATGAGTCAGTGCTGAATTTACGAATTTTCCCTCCCGTGAGTCAGAAACAAGACTGAATGGGTATCGAAAAATCTCGTAACAAGAATGGAATATATGTTCTTGATCAAAGTACATTGGCCACTTTCGTTATGCTGTTGCCAGAAATGCGTATCATAAAAATTTGTCTTCTTCAAAATGTCCTAAGTCATTCTTGTAGTTGTTTGTTTTTGTCCAGGCGCTGTTTTGGAATTTTGGAATTTGGAATCAACTTCTGTTGAAATCCATCTTAAAGAAATATCCTGCTGTTTGGGGTGTTTCAGAAGTGAAAGACCTTTATCATGGAGAAACTGATAATCCTATTTCTTGTTGCTGCTGTACTGATGTCGACCCAGGCCCTGATTCAAGGTGGTTTAGGTAAGAGTTTGGTTTCAGTTTTTTTTTTTTATTTTTAAAAAAATAAAAAAAAATTTTGTTAGTGGTCTGCCGTTTTTGTTTTTTTTAATCGCCTTTTCTTATTTACCTAGGGTGTTTTTTTTTTTATTTAAGTGTATTTCTGCACATTTATATTAACGAATGAATATGATGTGAGAGGAAAAAAATACACAGAAGCACTTATATCAAAGTTATCCTCAAATTGTGTAACTATTTATACTAATTCTGCAATATAGGTACATTAATTAAAGGAGTACATAAACATAGGTTCTAGACGGAAATCGTAATAAACTCTCGATCCTCTGTTTGCCCTTCACATAATCCTGAATGCTTATGATGTGGGGGAGCGTTTTTCCGGTTTTCCATCTTAATGCTCTGTTTATTCAGTATGTTTTATAGACCATATGCATCCTCTGCAATCTGCCTGATTAATGTTATGCTATACATATCTGAAAAAAAATACTCTCGTATTTGTAGTAGTGTTTTTTTTTCGTCAACAAAGTCTTGAACAAAACATATATGACGAAACTAATAGATAAGAAAGGAAGTTTGTTTTTGAAGTACATGGCCCAACAAACCAGTGATTTCCAATAGAAACAGGATGTTGACCAGATGACACGGTTTCTTCAGATGTGTTTACAGATCTGATGAAAGTTTTACAAATAAGACGAAGTAAAGAAAAAAAAAAAAACGATACGAAAAATTTCGAACAGAAAAACCGATTTTAAGATGTCCCAATGCCTGGGTGACCCACTGATTATGTATACTGAGAACAATGAATCACCTGAACATCAATAAACATGCGCCATGAACAATTGGAAAGGTCTTATTTTTTCTGTGAACAATGGATAAAATCACTTGACTGCAAACATAAAATATATGAAACATCTGAAAAGGATGCAAAGTTCAAGAGAACTAAATGTAAGAAAGTGAGATTCACCTATACGGTGCCACTTACCATAGATTCTTCCAAAGTCATTATAGTCCAGAGCAGAATGTACGTAAGATTGTACACTGCCCAAACCATTTGAGGACTGATTAATTTCTATATTGTAGTTTCCGAAATTGTTTAATAATCAGACTCTTATTTGGAGGGGGGGGGGGGGGGGGGGGGGGGTTAAGGGAGGAGTTCAAAATGGGTGGGCATGTAGGCCTACACTCCATTCTCTGGCCTCGTCTGACATTTTCAGAATGTACCACCAGTTTCACCGAATAGGGTGAGTCAGGCTTTGTGGTATTTAATTCTTATCAATAATCTATAATGCCCTACTCCTGTGTGTGCTTTAGATTTGAGAACCACGGTCTTCTTGAGCTAGCAGGATGTAACAAAGTCCTCACAGTACACAGAAGTGATGCATAAGGTCTTATTCATGTTCATTTTACAAAATGATCCATAAGAGCTTGAGCCATGGTTACCTTCTTCTGGTATTCTTATTATAGATTTTTCTTCACGTTGTTGAAATGGCCAAACATAATCCTGTTTATTGAAGCATCCTCCTATTTAGCCACTTTATTATTGGCTGACCTTGTACTGTGTGCTGGTACTGCATTGTTTCTGTACCAGCGCTCCACATTTTACACTTCAGTCATCGCGTAAAAGTATGATTTCTTAGGTGATGGTTGTCGTGTGAAAAACAGCTAGGTAGTGTGGGTCCATTCTCTTTGGCACTCTTGTGTTTGGACTGGCCAAGCTTAAGGGCGTTCCGACTAGAGACAACAACTCTTACGGAGATGATTCACATTGGTATACTGAGGTTGATTTCTAATAAGGCAAGGTCTTCAACTAAATTCAATACGCATGCGTGTTGTCAAACACAAGGTCAAGGTTGATCGGAACTTGCGATTCACTACAAAAAAACCTGCATACTGTACATACTGTTCTTTTCTGTCAAGACTCTATGAGTCTTTTCACAAGTCAGTTCTGATCAGAAGTCCCCACCCTCTAAGACAAAAGGAAAGAGCAACGCGATGCACACATAGTACCCTCAACACTAAATAGGTACCCTTCTTTTATTCATGATGCCAGTAAATTTACAACCATTGCTAGAGACAGTGAAACAGAACCCATCTCTTGCTCTCACGTGTTCCTCTCCAATTTTCGAGGGTAAAACTCGTCCATGTGTTGAGTTGAATGTGGACAAAGGACTAGGGATACCCACTACTTATTCTTTCAGATTTACCGGATGTGTCTTCAGAAAATCCTCGTGTTCTAAACTTACAATGACACCTTGCAGACTGACAAAGACTGACTGTTTCTGTGTTGGGTGTTGCACATCCATTTGACGTAGATAGGTGACTTGTGTGATTTGGGCTGATAAAACAACAGGTCTTTCGACTAGCGTTGTCATTAATGCTGGCAACAAAAGGGCTGGTTTTTCCACGCTGGAGACGCAATACCCCCACCCGTCCATCCCTTCTCACACCTTTCTTCCTCCCGTGCCCTCAGCCTGCTTGTTCATTCTTGAACTTTGCCAGTCCCCCAGAGAAGAGGCTAAATGGAGAAAAAAACAGTACACAGCTTGACTGCCCCAGTGGATACTAAATGTGTCAATAGCATGTGTTCCTGGACCTGGAAAGAGACAGTTCTGGTAAACTGAAATCTGGTTCTGCAGGAAAACACATCAACAGTAGGATCTGTGTGCAAGAGATTCAGACAATAGTTCTGAGAGCAGTTTCCACACTATAAGTTAATGTGCACTTTCCAAGACACAGACAATAGTTCTGAGAGCAGTTTCCACACTATAAGTTAATGTGCACTTTCCAAGACAAACTGTCAGCCTCCATATTGTCAACTTCAGGATTGTGAGCAGCACTAACCCATGTAGTTCCGTCGTCCATCTAAAATCCACCGTCATTCTTAACGGTCGGTCGATGTTTCTTTTGCCTTTTCAGTATGGAAGAGAGAGTCTGTCCTGCTTGGAAGTAGTTTTCTTCTGTTACTTTTTCTTTGATAGTCTTTTAAGCTCTGCACTATAGCATTTTTCTCATGTCTGAGAATATTCTTTGTACATTTCCTATCATATTCTGTGGACGTTTAGACATAATTTTGACTCTTCATATGGTTTCAAGCGTATCTAGGTCAGATGTAATTTCTTTTTCTTTTCAGTTTTGGTTTAATACTCCCCACCTTAAACTGTTCATGCTTTGTTTCAATGTACAATCTCACAAAGAACAAGCAAAGCTCAAAGTCAGTGATTTCCAAAACGGAGGGGTGGTTTGTTGTTGGACAGTCTTACTGGTGGGCATTCTGTTGTTTCTCTTTGCCTTCCTTCTGAAAAGCTTTTTGGCCTCTGGATATGTATCCTTGCTTCCATGGCTTTCTTTCCAAAGGAAAAAATGCAAAAGAAGAAAGCCTGGTACTGCCTTGATGCCCATGGCCTCAGTGCAATATTTGTGGTTGACCTCATATCGAAGGTTGACTGCCAGAACCCAGTATCTCATAGACATAAATCTTGTCTATGTTTCTGGGGGTTTAGAGCTTTCCTTATTGACGTATGAAACTTCATTTTGCACAGCAGTTTTGGGGTCATGACAATGCACAGAGCACGAGTGGTAGAGATTTCACAGAGAAGTAATGTCGGTGCTTGTCCCTTCGTTTTTTCATAAGCCAGGGCTTGAATAACCTGTGAGGGCAAGCACAACAGAGAGCCCAGCGATACACAGAGTACCATGTAGTTTTATTGAATCCTGTCCCGGCAAGACAATGGTATCCCTAAACTTTAACAATTAGTCAGAGACAAAGGTAAAGAAACCACTGCCATGGATGAGTTTTGTGGGTGCGTTTGCCATGTTTACGTTTGCTTTTCCTGTAGATTGGTTTGGGGCGAGAGACACTTCCGTCTTCATTTTCGAACATCTTCAAATAGTGTCCCAGTGTGGGGTACTTAGTTTCTCCCTAACATTGTGTTCGTTTGTTTTCTATAGCTTTGATAAAATTGTGACTGCTTCAGTTTCAGTTTCATCAAGGAGGCGTCACTGCGTGCAGACCAGTCCATATACGCTACACCACATCCACTAACTTTTGAGACCACACTACGCATGATTTGAAGCTGATGGATAAATGAATTAACAACAAAAATGAGACAATTGAAGAAGAGGGTCTGTGTGGATGTCTGACCTACGCAGTAGCCCAATGCGCTGGTCAGACCTTGAGTGTCTACCTACCATTTTTTTTTTTTTTTTTTTTTGTATGTGTAGTGGATGTACATGTGTTTGTGTGTCATGTGTGGGCATGGGCCCATGTGTGTGCGTGGGCGCATGTGTGTGCGTGTGTGTGCGTGTGTTTGTGTGTCTATGTGTGTGCGTGTATGTGTGTGTGTGTGCAGGTATGTGCGCGCGTTTGATTGTGCATGTGTGTGTGTGTGTGTGTGTGTGTGTGTGTGTGTGTGTGTGTGTGTGTGTGCCTGCATGTATGTGCGTGTGTGTGTGTGCGTGTGCAGAAGTGAGTGCGCATGTGTGTGTGTGTGTGTGTGTGTGTGTGTGTGTGTGTGTGTGTGTGTGCGTGCGTACGTGTGTGTGTGTGTGTGTGTGTGTGTGTGTGTGTGTGTGTGTGTGTGTGTGTGATTCTGCGTCTGAGCACACGTATCTGCACATAGGCTATATGTGTACATATCTGTGTGTATGTGCGTGTCTTTGTATGTGGGCGTGTACGCATGTGCGTGTGTGTGTACATTTGTGCGCGTATGTGTATGCGTGTGTGTGCGCGCGTGTGTTGGTGTGGACGTGCACATGCACACATGTGTATATGTGTGTGGGAAAGAGCGCGAGTGAACGTACGCGCACACGTTCATGTGTGTGTGTGTGTGTGTGTGTGTGTGTGTGTGTGTGCGCGCGCGCGCGCGCGCGTGCATGTGTGTGTGTGTGTGTGTGTGTGTGTGTGTGTGTGTGTGTGTGTGTGTTGTGACTCCATGCGTGAATGCTCAGCAGATGACTTAGGAACAAAAACAAGATCATTAAATACAGTATATAAGTGCATGCGCACACTCGCGCGCACACATACATACACATAACAATAAGAACAAATCCTCTCCCTCAAACACATCCCACCCACACACACACACACACACACACACACACACACACACACACACACACACACACTCGCGCGTGCGCGCACTCTCTCTCTCTCTCTCTCTCTCTCTCTCTCTCTCTCTCTTCCACACACATTCATACACCTACGCTTGCACATTCATGATATCCATGGACACTCTAATTAACATGCTGGCGTCACCCCACTGATGAACACGCACCAGCGCACACACGTCTACAGTATACGCTGGGGGCCCTGAGAGATTCAAAGTCTGATCTCAGTTGACATGTGTTTCATCTTTTGTGTCTGTTGTTGGAAAAGCCCAGTATGAGTTTGCCCCAATCTCTAGGAGTCTTCGCAATGTTGGCCTTGAAATTATTCCAGTGTTTGGTTGGTGATGTTTCTTGCTCTTCCCTTAAGTCTAGACGTGCGGCCACATCCTCTCTTGATGTTCAGATCTGAAAGATGTCTGTGGTATAGTGGCTTTGCTCTTGTTTGCTTAAGTGATTCTTCAGATTCCTTATCACATCAGATCGGCCAAGCAGTAATCCAGTTCTTATTGTTGCCTTGCCAGCCAGTGTATCTGCTCTCTCGTTTCCTTTAACTCCAGCTTGTCCAGGGCAGTACATCCATATGAGTCTCTCCAATGGAAGGCTGCGCATTAGTTCATTCCAAGCAGGGCTTCCCATTCCACTTTTAACTTTTTAAGTAGGTTCATGGAGTCAGTCGGTTTCATGGCTTATTGAGTTTGAAACTGGCTTATGGATGTAAGCCAGCGGAGTGCTTGTGTCACTGCTTCTACCTCCATTGTTAGACTTGAAGTTGTTAAGCTGTGCGCACCATTGTCTTCCTGAATAGTTTGGCCATTATGCTTCATGGTGTATCCCCAGACTGACTTACCTTTGGTGACAGAACCGTCAGTGTATATTAAAATATCATCTTTCATGCAAAGGTCTTCTACCAGCATTCGAATTTCTGCGTTGGGTTTGCCTTCTGGCTATTTTCGACAATGTCTTCCAAGTTCTGGAGCGATGGCAATTGGTAGAGGTGCTTCAAGTGGTCTGGATATTTCTCCCATTCCTTGGTTTCTTTGACTTCTCCTAACTGGCACACAAACTGTATACTTTCTTCTGTCTGTCCCATCCATGATTTTCTACGTCCTAGCCGAGTGCCTTTTGTTTCCATGATCGCCACATGAAGTGGGTTTTGGGGGTTTTCAAGGGCTCTGAAATATGCCTTCACCTGTTCCAGCTTATGTCTTGTCTGCATTGAAGGAAGGTCAAACAGGTGTCGCATAGTTTGAACTGGTGTGTCCTTTGTGGTTCCCAGGATTAATCTCATTGCATCATTTTAAATTCTTCTAATTTGAGAAGGTTGCTGTTGGACAGTGTTGTTAGCCCTAATCCATAATCCATCACACTGAGTACAAGTGCGTGATACAGTCGGTTGAAATGGAGCTGTTCAGTGCCTTTAGCTGCCATTGTTTTCATGGCAGATAAGCCTTTTTGCATTTGAGAACAATATTCTCAACATGCTTTCTAAAAGTTAGCATTCTGTCAAAGCCCACACCCAAATAGCGTAGGTTGTTAGTTGATTCAAGTGGTATTCCATTGAAGGAAACTCGGAGGGTACTTGTGCTGATGTCTTGTTGTTGAAAGTGCAGACTAATGTCTGGGCTTTTGTAGGATTGATGGACGATCCAGTTTCGTGACACAGCTGAGCAATGTTGTTCAACTGTTGCTGAACTGCTTTCGTTCTTTCTTCAGTATTCTTTGATGTTTTGTAGAACAGTCTGTCATTTGCAAATGTCATCACTCGAGCATTTCCGTTTCTGTTGAGGTCTGCTAGGCCTTTAGTGTAAACATTGTACAAAACAGGGGAAAGAGGATAACCTTAAGGTAATCCCCTAGAAAGTTTATGAGGCTCAGAAATCCAATCTCCAAATCGTAGGATGACGGTTCGCTCCCGAAGTGCCACTGCTATCTATCGTGTAAGTGTCTTACTGACTCCATAGTCAAGGAGTAGTTCCATGAGGAGCGAGAATTGGACTTTGTTGTATACATCTTCCAGATCTATTGCAACAGCTAATGTTTCTTCCTTTCTTGGAATTCTTCATACACTTCATAGGCAAAAGCGGCAGCATTTTTCCATGTACTTTTACCTGTTCTGTAGCCTCCTTGATTTGATGGGAGGATTTGTCGACTTTCAAGATCTCTTGCTATGATTCGTTCCATGAGCTTTCCCATGAGCTGTGATTGCAATAATCGTGGCACGTTTTCTTTCCTTTTTTCTGCAAGGCATCTCGTCCATTTTCTTCCTGTCATTGAAAGTTGATACAATCTCTGCAAAAATGTCATCATCATCTTGACTCTCATCCCACTAAAGACATAGTAATTATCTTTGCAGATCATACCCTCTGTCAGCAGGAGCACTGTCATTGCCAGTGTCTTTGTCATCTTCCATTCTCTTTTTCTCGCCTTCACGTTTCTGGTGATCAGCAATTGAGTCAGACAGCCCTTTTCTTTTCCTTGTCTAGGTAATAATCATATTCTCCAAACTAATCCATTCTCTGATAGAGAGACTGAAGAAGGTGAAAAACAGATGTCAGAGACACGGTTCATTTTGTGCCAGTGGCACAGGATTGCCTGCTACAGACTTTTATTTATTATTAAGTCCCAACTCCTGCATTAGAGTCTCAGGGACCGGACATTTCTCCTTATCATTTCCCCCCACTACTTAATTGTTCAGCATTATATCATTTTTTTCCAGTGCAATACACCACCACTTTTTCCCAAAGGAACACAGCACTATCGCTTAGGCTAGCTAGGCATCATGATCAGGATATGATGGAAAACATGACTCAGGCAGTAATTTTTGTCTGGGGATGACGAAACAGTGAGAGCTTTCGTCTTTACAGTTGCTTGATGTGATGCAAAGGGGATGGAATGGGAAGTGCTTAGATCTCAGGCACACCAGGAGTGGAGGGCGACAGGGAATGAACAAGGACTGAAAACATTGGATGTATCATTCACGAAGAACTATGGGAAAAAACCTCTCCATAGAACATGTTAAAAGAGCCATTTTTTTCATTCAAAACCTGGCTTAGTGGATGGCTAAGTAGTTTGTGGAGGAACATTTGCCATTTTGAAATCATTACTTCTGTCCAACATTCACATCTGTAGATGAAGCTAACAGTCATATGCCATTTTGAAATCATTATTTCTGTCCAACTTTTACATCTGTAGATGCAACTAACAGCCATATGCCATTTTGAATATTATTATTTCTGTCCAGCATTCACATCTGTAGATGCAGCTAAGAGTGACCCGTGACCCTGTGTTGAAAGAACTTCAGACAATGTACTCCCACTTTGCAACAGGAAGCAGGGCAGAATTGGTAGAGAACAGCCATGAATTTGTAAACAAAAAAGGAGAAAAAGAAGGAAAGGGGGGGGAGAGAAGCTGAATGAATCTACTGGATTTATAAATATGTTTAAGTATTCAAACAGTGAGGGTTAATTCGAACAACCACACATAAATGGAAAGATTTTGTAGTCATCTACCGATATCAAGTATATAGTAGGAATAGACTCTGATTGTCTAAATCAAGATGTGAAAGACAACATGTTTTTGATAGATTTTGTACACAAGTTTTAGTGATAAATATTATAGTGGTGACATTGATGATTTGGTGGGTATGAAATGTTTTATTTTCATGAAATAGAAATTTCTCGACCAAAGGAGAGTTTCCATTCAGAGCAGTTGAGTTATTAAATGTTTAGTATTCACAAACCTTTCTTAGGCTTAAATCATATTTTAAAAAGTACTACACAGTGTGAAGAAAATGTATTGTACCATTTGACAGACAAAAAGCAGACTGAAGTTCAGACTGACAGCAACTTGAGGTCAACATCAGATTATTGTTTTTTTATACCCAGTTGTTTTACTGGTAGTCTATTTAGTCATCTTTCCACGCTTTATGCAAACAGGCGCCTGTGCATGCATGTGTGTGCATGCATACACACACATACATACACAAGCACACATGCATGCATGCATGCATGCATGCACGCACGCACACACACACACACACACACACACAACACACACACACACACACACACACACACACACACACACACACACACAGTTTAATGAAGTAAATTTGACTTTTCAGAAAAAAACGTCAAAAGGCGAAGAAGATCGACTTTTCAAAAAGAAAGACAACTGCTGAGAAATGGTAAGATGTTTATATTCCTTCGATGCTGATGTTCTTTCCTTCATCTACTGAAACACGTGTCTCTGCTTTTCTAGTCAATATCTTTCTAAATATCCTGTGGCTAGCTATTGTGACAAGCACGATTTGCAATGAGTTATGTGCATATGCCGTGTGCATAGCCAAAGAGATTTTTTTTTCTTTCTTTCCCCTTCTTGTTTCCGGTGTGAACATTACTCACTGGCGAACGTTGACCAATCAATTGATAGACTGACACAGAGTGAGTATGGATGTGGAGGCAGACACATCTGCTCCGTACGCTCGCTGTCCCCGCTTGTTGGTTGGCTAGTGCTCGTTTATCCCCCCAAGGTAAAGAACATCTTTTTTTTCTAACATGATGTCGATTCATTGTACGATAATTGTAGTTAACTAATAGCGCTTTCTTCAAACATTTTAGATCAAAATGTTCAGACTTTGTAATGTTTGCGTTTGTTTTCAAAAGTGCTCAGTCAGTTTGCTGGTTCGTGTGTTTTTGCCGAGTTGTACGGGTTTGGTCGTTGCAATTCTGCTCCATCCAATCTATTACTACTTTTGATGTTAAATAGTTAGTAGATTGGGCATTTATGGTGCTGTTCACTTTGTAGGGATTTTTCGTCTGGGGTGCTGGCCTGGCTGTTTGTGTGCTTGTGGAAGCATCTGAGCAGTCCTGCCTCCCCCTCTTGTGGTGTGGTAGCCTTCTTGGAGGCCAGAACTTGCCTTCTCTCCCCCAATGGCCTTTGTCTCCTTGACAGCCTGTAAGCCTGCCTACCTCCTGAGCTGCTGGTTCTCCCTGGTGTCTTTCTTTTGGACAACTGACCGGTGCTCAACTGTTCCAAGTTTTCTTCCCCTGTGCCTAGTTGCAGGTATGGGACCAGTCGCAGATGTGGGACCAGTTTTCATCCTCTGTGTGCCCAGTCGCAGATGTGGGACCAGTGCCCAGTGTGTTGGACCAGTTTCTTCTTCTGTGCCTAGTCGCAGCGGTGATATTGTGCGGACTGCCTTCAGTGCATTCCGAAATTGAGGTCAGAGTCGTTTTTTCTATGTGTGTGCAAGTCAACCCCAGCTTGGACCTGTGACGTCATATCTGGAATCATATCCAGAAAGACTTGAATGATAATTTGCTGTGAGAAAGGAAACATCTTTTTTTTTTCATTGATGTTGGTATTGTGTCATGTCATAAGTGATGATATGATCCTTCTCCCTCTTGTTACTGTATTGTGTCATGAGTGAAACTACGAATTATTTTCTAGCCTAACAGGGAGTGTGGGTGCACACATATGTTGATGAATTGGTTTACACTTGCATGTTGATGTTGTCCATGTGCTAACAGAAAAAAAAAAAATCATTTCCATTTCATTGTTATTGAATGTGCACTCCTCGCTAGATTCCTGTCTGTGCTGTTATGTTGTAGGGTGGTGTGAGTGAGTGAGTGAGAAGAAAGATTTGATAAATTATACACAAACTTACACGCCTTCAGACATCCAGGAGACAGAGATTACAGATCTTTTTGCAAGCATCCCTCACTCCACTCTGTGATAGCTATGTATCCATCTATCCTTGCATTCATCTGCATGTCCATCTTTGGAAGAACCATCTGTGTGTCATGTGTCATTTAAAAGAAAATGTAAGAATTCACTGACAACATTTTTACTTCAGTTTAAAGACTTGATTAAGAAAAGTAAAACATAAACTTGTCAGTGTGTAACTCTGTGATTTTGTTTTCTGTTGTTAGATGTTCTGATAGTGATTTTTTAACATAATGATTTCAAATCTGGAAAAGAATGTCCGTGATGACCCAGGTGTAATCTGAATTTAAGGCAGCACTGTGTGATGTAATTTGGAAATTGTTGTGACACAAATTTATTTTAATCCAAAAAGAAGCCTCCAGCATCATTCAACTGCAAATAAAAGTACAAAATCATAATTTCAGAAATGAAATGTAAATCATGAATTAGACAAAAAGATGTGCTAGAGTAAGGAACAGATTTAAGAGGTGGGTGAAGCTAGCTGTTAGAAGTGCATCTGATGTGGGTACAGACTGAAATCCACACAATGTGGTAAAGGTACCATGATTCTTGAACAGATGTCTTGATACTTTATTTCTTGTGCATACTACCATGGACAATAATGGAACACCTTGGTCAGTCACGTGACAGCATAGAAGCTGATCAAGATAGGAAGAGAAGGTTCTGTTCTCCGTGCATGTGTGCCTTTACCTGGGAATGCATGTGAAAGAATGGATGACTTCTTAGGCAGTTTACTCGTAATTCTGAGAAACAGACCGCGGTAAAGTTTCTTTGCTAGCTCGTCTATCACTTGCTCACACACACACACACACACACGCACACGCACGCATGCACGCACGCACGCGCGCGCGTACGCAAACACACACACACACACACACACACACACACACACACACACACACAGCACACACACACGCCGCAGGTGTGAACACTCACACATACGCGCGCGCGCACACACACACCCTCACACACACACACACACACACACGGCTTTCTATCTATCTATCTGCCTATCTATCTATCCAGTTATATCTCTATATTTATCTACATGCATGTGTGCTCTGTGTGTGTGTGTGTGTGTGTGTGTGTGTATCAGAGAGAGAGAGAGAGAGAGAGAGAGAGAGAGAGTCAGGAATAGGTGCAGTGTTTTATTGCACAGACAAAAGCACACAAACATACCTTACAGATAATGATACTTGCGCATGCTGGTCTGTGGTGCAGATATGGGGCACACAAACTTATTGGAGATAATGAGGTGTGAATGTGCTGGTTATTTTTTTGTTTGTTTGTTTATTTTTTTGTAGATAATGAGCACACAAATATGTTGCAAATAATTAGCTTTGCACATGCTCTTCTATTGTCATTTCCAGGTGGGACGGCGAATGCATGACTTGGGATGCGCCATGTAGGCTTGACTCGCAATGTTGTTCTGGTAACTGTGGCCATCGCCGCTGTCTGGCGTGGTGACGAACTCTGACCACAAGCCAGCCGACATCACCACTCTCCTCTTCAGAGGCTTCAAGGCTTTTGTTCTTCTTTTGAAGAATCTTTACGAGTAAACAAATAAGTAGACTTGCACGTTTTTTCCCTTTGCAAAATCGATGATGGAGGTAAAAAGCCTCCCATTGTGTCTTCTTCAATAAAGAACAATCATAATATTTCTTTTTTTTTTTTGGGATATGTGTGATTCATTAGCGAATGAGCAGACAAGTAAGTATATATATATATATATATATATATATATATATATATATATATATATAGAGAGAGAGAGAGAGAGAGAGAGAGAGAGAGAGAGAGAGAAGTGGAGGCTTTTAAACAGTAAGAACAATGTCTGGGTTGCAGACTTGGTCTATGGCTAGCTTAACACTGCTCTCTCTCTCTCTCTCTCTCTCTCTCTCTCTCTCTCTCTCTCTCTCAATCAACACAATATTATGAAGAGCAGGCCAGATTCAAAAAAAGATTATGAACAATTGATCATATATTTACTCTAATATCCATGATTAAAAAGCGTTTGTCAGGAGAGAAAAAGTGTAAAATGTATGCTGCTTTTATTGATTATATAAAAGCCTTTGACTCTGTTGGTAGAAATCGTCTTTGGCTAGTCCTTAAAAAGATAAAAGCATCCACTAGATTGCTACACATGCTCCAAGGCATATATAAATTAGTCCAGTCGTGCGTACGTTAGGGAAGTGAAATGTCTGAATTCTTTGACTGTCCAGGCGGCGTGAAACAGTGAGAAATATTATCTCCCCTGATTGTTTTTCTTTGTTGATAACCGAGGTTGCTGAACAAGTAACACAGCATGGCAAACATTGATTCCAATTTTTGCCAGGCTTACAAGAAATCGTTATATTGTTATTTGCTGATGATATATGTTTGATATTGACAACTCCTTTGGGGCTACAAAATCAATTAAACAACCTGGATAAAACATCAGCTTCTCTAGGACTCAAAGTGAAATTTAAAGAATACAAAAGTTATGGTTTTTAGAAAAGGGGGACATTCATCAAAAGCAGAAAAATGATTCTATCAGGGAAAAGAGATTGAAGGTGTTAACAGTTATAAGTATTTGGGATTTACTTTAACCACAAAGCTATCATACAACAATGTACTCGAACAATATGCAGGCACGACTGAAGCCAAAATGGCAGAAATTATGAAAACAATGTGAAGTTGGGAACAATGGATAGAAATCTGTTTTTTAACCAGCGCTGCTGTGGCGAAGTGGTTAGTGTCGCGGACTCCTGGCTGGGAGATCGTGGGTTCAAATCCCATCAGAATCATGTGGGTTTTCTGCCCCGACCGGCTCCTACCCAGTGTTGAGTTTGCTGCAGATTCAGTGTGAAGAAGACTGGGACCACATCCACTAATGGATGCGTTTCTGAGAGTGTTGCTCAAATTTCATGACCAACACTGCAGGTGCCTGTATCTCTCGGGCCTGGTTGATGCCCAGATATATTATGAAAGGAAGCGTAGAGTACAGCCCAGTCATGTAGTCTCAGACCGAAATGAAAATCCGTAGCATCATCTTAATCATCCTCATTCTCATTGATCAGCATTAAAAAGAAAAAAAAAAATGTCTCAAATTCTGTGGCACTTCATGCCCTGCTCTCATGGTGACCTCAATTTCAATTTCCTCTCCACGTCTGTGGCCTTGGTTTGGTTCCGTTGGGGTCACCGGTATCGGCAAGTCCATGGGGGCTGTCGTTGGACGGATGTGGTGGTGCCCTCCGGAGGGAGAGCTCACTCATGTCGGCTCCGCGACTAAGCAATTATTGTCGTCAGTAGGGGGCTTAGTAGGTGGTGTCCTGCGTATGTTAGATCAGAACAGGCGCCACTGAACACCACCGAAGTGACTCGGCACAGTGCAGTGTCTCCTCCAGTGGGTTGCCTCTTGACGACTTGACATTGACCACTCCCTGTGGGTTGCTGGTGCCGGGGCTGCGGCAGGGCCGACCGGGCTGTGGCTGTGGACGGGGTGTGGGAATGAGCGGCGTGGGTGCACTGCTCTAAGGTGGCGCAGAGGTTGGGACAGCAAAAAAAAAAAAAAAAAAAAAAAAAAAAATCTGTATTTTAAACTTTTTGATGTGCAAGTGAAACCTATGCTTTTATATGCAGTGGAAGTCTGGGGACAGGCTCATCTACATGTAACTGAAGTACCCCCCCCCCCCCCCCCCCCTTGCTTGCATGCAAAACGCTTTTTAAATGTACGCCCAAATACCTCAAACACAATGGTATACAATGAGCTAGGAAGGTATCTTCTGTATGTAGATGGTGCAATAAAATCCATGCACTACTAGTTCAAATTGCAAAATCTGTCACTCGCTAGACTACCAAAGCAAGCATATGAAATGGAAAAATTAAAATTATTTCAATGTATAAAAATTGGAGTGTACAAACAAATTGGGTATCTTCGATAAAAATTGTGTGGATACTTATGGCCTTTCTTTTATTTGGTTAAATGGAGGAATGAGTTACGAAACATTGTTTTAACGTGAACTTAAACAACGCATGACTGACTGTTCTAGACAAAATTGGGATGGTAATTTTTTTTTTTTTTTTTTTAAAAACAAAAAAAAAAAAACCTTTATTGTCATCTGGTTCATAAATGATGAGAAATTCAAAACTACCACGGGCAACCCACCCATTTTACAAACAATTGAGAAAAAAAAGCAAGAAATATGCACCATTTTCAAATGTCAATGAGCAATGCCCAATTTTTCAAAGTCACTTTCTGAACACGTTTCTTTATTTAAAAAAAAATCATTTGACCTTTAGCCAGAGAAATAGGCCAAAGGGTGAATGACTGATGAAAATCATATCACACACACACACACACACACTCTCTCTCTCTCTCATACACACATACCAGAAGGGACTAACGCATAGGATATACTTTGTCCCCAAAATAAACTTCCCAAGTTTCATCCCAAAGATCTTTTATGCATGACATAGACGAAAACAACATCATCCGAGAAGAAATGGTGGCACCTTTTGTTTGGCTCACTTGACCAGTTGTCATTTCCACACTGGCCAAACAAGTAAAACTAAGACAATGTTGCTTTCTCTGAACACATCCTACTTCGCTTTTGTTTTTCCAAATTTGTCTTGCCTGTAAAATACAGGAACAAATGAGTATTGTGCCTTTTTTCTTTGTAATTCTCATGTCCTATTCGTCTGGCCAGCCTTTATCCCTATTTTGTTTGCTTTCTTTTTCTTTTTCAGTTCCCTTCTTTTTCATTATCTCCTATCCAGACTGCGGATAAAGGATGAAAAATAAAAAAAAAGGAAAAAAAAAAAAGAAAGAAAAAGAAATGAAGGTTTCACTCATAAGACTGGCATATTTCATTTCTTATCAAACAAAGCATGAAAAAAAAAAGGCATCAGAATAGCAGTGAAGGATAAATTGCAGACTTAAACTGAGTAATGCTGGATTTTTGAATTGCTGGTTTTTAACCCGATGCCATCTCATCATTAAAATGTTTCTTTCTGGTGAAGTGAATACCAAGGTCAGCTCCACCAAGTGTTCTTTGGGGCCGTTTATTTACTACACAGCCAATTAAACACAGCACAAAATGTGAAAAGTCCTTAGACATCACACATAATGTCATAACTGACTTGGTGAGTGGATTTCCAACAGTGAATATTTTAGTTTGAATACCACAGTTACCCCTAATGGTCAAGGCCCACTTTTATAACTGCCTTCCAGCTACACACCATCAAATGTTTAAATAACTGTCTGCTTAGGACAGAAACCGACACTATGACAGGAACCACCAAGAAATCAGTTCTGAAGCCAGCTGCTGACTGGTGATAAAGTCAAAGAGGAACACCGAGTAACACTCACCTAGGAAAAAAAAAAAAAACTTTGAAAAAAAAAGCAAAAGCCACCAGCCACATATCAGAAATGGTTACACAGGAAGACCTATGGAAGCCTGTGTCATATCCAAGTACGTGCAGTTTCGACAAAGCATACCACTTAACTACGGTATCACAAGTGAAATGAAGCACAAAGGGCCTAGAATTTACAGCTCTATAGTTCTTTTGATATTGCTGCTGAAAAGAAAACAAAATGAACACACACACATTGTGCAAATAGATCTCTATCCTGTACAGCAGCATCAATATAGCACCAAATACACCCACAATATGCCAGTCCAGCACACTGTTCCCATTCTCTCTGAATCTTTTTTTGTAGTGCACAACTGTTATCTCTTTCACAATTTCAGTCAGACAATTTCTAAAATTGACTGACTGGAGCATTGAATCTTGTCAAGTTGGAAAGAACAGGATTTTATCAGAGAAGAACATCAAAGAACAGGATTTTGCAACATCAAAGAACAGGATAAAAAGAACTGGGGAAGAAGACTGAATAAAGATTAAGCTCATACATTTGTTTTGTCCAAGTCAAAGTTGAAGCCTTTTAGCCCATAAAATCCAAACATAAAAAAAGCAAATGTAAGCTGTGGATTTTCATTTTCATTACATCTCCTGCACCCCAATAAACAAGGAAATATATGTGCAGAAATGAGTTCTCAGATCTCCTTCACTTGCTGAATACACAATGAAACAACCAGGAAGACTTGGGGAGAAAAAAATGACAACACAAAAATTTCTGTCCAATACTAGCATCACATCCATGTGGAGAATACTGTCCCCTCACCACATTTGCCCTGATGATGAACCAGGCACACCATTTTGGGCCGATGTACATGTCACTATTTCAATATGTATATAAACAAAAGGAAATGATTGCTATTGAAAAGCAGTCAACTAACATGTCTACTGATAATACAATCTCCAGAGCAGTTTCCATCATTCATTTCACCCCTGTAACCATGACTAGATGTTCACGCACAATGCACAAACAAAAAAAAAAAAAAAAAAAAAAAAAAAAAAAAAAAAAAAAAAAAAAAAAAAAACTTTTTTTTAGTCATATTTTATTACAAAATTTAAGAACAAATTACAAATAAGGAATATACAAGATGCAAAACGGATACTTATCGTAGTAAGACAATGATAACAACAACAAAACATACATCATCATCATTATCATCATTATCATCATTATCTTCATCATCATCATCATCAAAAAAAAAAAAACAACAACTTTTTTTTAGTCATATTTTATTACAAAATTTAAGAACAAATTACAAATAAGGAATATACAAGATGCAAAACGGATACTTATCGTAGTAAGACAATGATAACAACAACAAAACATACATCATCATCATTATCATCATTATCATCATTATCTTCATCATCAACATCATCACCTTGCTACTACTGTGATTACTAATACCATCATTAGCACTACTACTACCACCACAACTACTGCTACTGTTATAACTTCTACTACCGTTAAAATGATAATATCAGTCACTTAATAACCACGTTATGCGGTGTGTGTGTGTGTGTGTGTGTGTGTGTGTGTGTGTGTGTGTGTGTGTGATCTTATCATGCACACATATAAATACACAATTAGAACAACAAAGAGTAAACACAAAAACATAATAGTAGTTGAATAAATGAAAACAAAATGACAGAATCGAGCAAATAGATTAATCAAACAAGAAAAGCAAAGCAACCGACCTTTGTCTCATTATTTGGAAACCTTGCAAGAAAAAATGCGTTAATCCAATAATAAAAAAAAGAATATGGGAGCTCTTGTGTAAGAAACTTTGTGAATGACATTTGAAGACATGCAGCATACTTTTTCTAGTTTATTTCTTGCTTTCAAATACACAATGAAAACTTGAAATAATGGCAAATCTTTGTGTAGGCTGTCCGTCATGTTTCCTATCTGCTCTTGTGCTTTAGGATTATTATCATGTCAGTAATAGTAACAGTCCAAGGAGTAATCACGCACCAAATTCCAATCACCTCCGATGATGACATTTTCAGCTCCAGCTTCCCTAATATGATCTTCCAACGCCACATAAAACTCAGGCTCATCACAACTGGACCCATAAATACTAACAATAAAAAATTTCTTTATTCATTATTTTACCTGAGGCAAACATGTTATTGCCTGCAGTGTCCTTACAAAACTGTCTTAAACTGAAAGTCAAAATCATTATTGACAAAATAGCTACACCCCTTGAATGTCGAATATGAGACGCAAAAAAAAAAAAAAAAAAAAAAAAAAGCATTTATAGCCCCATTCCGAACGAATATAATTTTCTTATTTCGAGTTAAAATGAGCCTTCTGCAATAGATATAATGAATATGATTTTCCTTTTAAATAATTAAACACATCTCACTTTTACGGGTTGGATAGACCCCGACAATTCATGTATACAATGGTTATTTTGTTACTCATATTGACAACGAAATTCAATATGGGTCATACCAACATTTGGACACATTACCATGTTGACATATAAAACCGAACCAAAATGACAACGAAAATGAGAGCAAATCGCGTTCACGTCCATAACAACAGTTGCTCCATAGAAGGTATTTCTAGCCACAGGCAGATCACAGCTTTTTACATACCCATGCACAACGGCGCTCTCCAGACAAGATATCCAAAACATACACATGAAGTAAAGTTTCTTTGTAGATCTGTCTCAGGCACAGAAGGCAAATGGGCAAGTGTGTGGGGGAGGGACGGGGAAGGGGGGAGAGTATTATTGTGTGTGTGTGTAAGCGTGTGCAGACATTCGTTTATGTGTGTGCGCGCGCACGTGTGTGTGTGTGCGCGCGCGCGCGTGTGTGTGTGCGCGTGTGTGTGTGTGTGTGTGTGTGTGTGAGTGGTGATTGCTGGGTAGTGGCACCATAGTGTGTATGTTGGAATAGAGAGGTGCGCATGATTGTAAAAGCTCTGTTAGTGTGCTGTGTTGTCTGACCTAGTGTTTGAAAGGCGTGGGTAGGGGTGGTAGGACCGACCGGCTTAGGGACCATGACACTTACAAGGCTCACAGTGACAATTTTGAAAGGAAGCTGGCCTACATACTTGGTGTACTGTCACACCAATGTTACCATTATTCATACTCTATAGATTCGAAATGCAAATTCCCAATGGTTTTTGAAGCATGCGCAGTCGTAACGTATGAAACAACAGGTGATAAAAACCCTGCATATAAGTCTAAGGATGAATACCACGGACAGCTTCCTACAATGTGTGCCCACATGTACACAGGTGTGCACATGCGCACACACACACACACACACACACACACACACACACACACACACACACACACACACATACACACACTTCTAAATCTATGTGAGTGTGTGTGTGTATATATATATATATATATATATATTTTTTTTTTTTGCTGTCCCAACCTCTGCGCCACCTCAGAGGCAGTGCACCCACGCCGCTCATTCCGACACCCTGTTCTCAGCCCCGCCGCAGCCCCGGCACCGGCAATCCACAGGCAGCAGTCAATGTCAAGTCGTCAAAAGGCAACCCACCGGAGGAGACACTGCACTGCTGCCGAGTCACTTCGGTGGTGTTCAGTGGCGCCTGTTCTGATCTAACATACGCAGGACACCACCTACTAAGCCCCCTACTGACGACAATAATTGCTTAGTCGCGGAGCCGGCGCGAGTGAGCTCTCCCTCCGGAGGGCGCCACCACGTACGTCCAACGACAGCCCCCATAGACTCGCCGATACCGTGACCCCTACGGAACCAAACCAAGGCCACAGACGTGGAGAGGAACTGAGGTCACCATGAGAGCAGGGCATGAAGGGCCACAGATTTGAGACTTTTTTTTATGCTGATCGATGAGAATGAGGATGATTATGATGATGCTACGGATTTCCATTTCGGTCTGAGACTACATGACAGGGCTGTACTCTACGCTTCCTTTCATAATATATCCCGGAGTCAACCAGGCCCGAGAGATACAGACACCTGCAGTGTTGGTCAGGAAATTGAGCAACACTCTCAGAAACGCATCCATTAAGTGGATGAAACTCGACTGTGTGGTCCCAGTCTTCCCAACTGAGTCCGCAGCAAACTCAACTCTGGGTAGGAGCCGGTCGGGGCAGAAAAAACCACATGATTCTGATGGGATTCGAACCCACGACCTCCCAGCCGGGAGTCCGCGACGCTAACCACTTCGCTGGCTGGTGTGTGTATATATATAATATATATATATAATAATATAATATATATATCTATATTTATCTGTGTGTGTGTGTGTGTGTGTGTGTGTGTGTGTGTGTGTGTGTATCTATCTATCTATCTATCTATTTATCTATCTATCTATCTCTCTCTCTCTCTCTCTCTCTCTATATATATATATATATATATATATACAGAGAGACAGACAGACAGACAGACAGACAGACAGAGACATCGATAGATAGCACGTGCGTGCGCAGGCGCGCGCGCACACACACACACACACACACACACACACACACACACACACACACACACACACACACACACAGCACATCGCCTACATTACAATGGCAATTTTGAATTTAAGTATATATATATTTTTACCACTTCTGGGTTTTTTTTTTTTCGTGAAGAAAACTCGAGTGGATGTGTGCAGAAAAGTAATCAAATGGAAAGCATGAAAATAGTATAGCTTGTCATTAATTTCTTGGCAGCCTTCTGATGTAATGTGATGTGACGTGATGTAATGTGATGTGATGTAATGTGATGTGATGTAATGTGATGTGACCTGAGGTGATTTAATGTGACGTGTGTCTGTGAGTGAGTGAGTGAGTGAGTGTGTGTGTGTGTGTGTGTGTGTGTGTGTGTGTGTGTGTGTGTGTGTGTGTTAAGTAAAGATACGTGGCTTAAGTAAAGTGCAGGGCTTAGCACACAGGCACACACACACACACACACACACACACACACACACACACACACACACACACACACACACACACACACATCTCAGGTCACATCATATTACATGACATCAGATCAGAGATCTGTTGACATGGATGCTAAGGTAACAGCCATAGGTACAGGTATGTTTGACAATGATGCAGGACATGACATAAAGAAGGCATCGTACCCATAAATGTACGGATGTTGGACATGGATACAGGTATGGTTGACGTGGATTCGGATATGATGGACAATGATAAGGGTTATAAAGTATAACGGGTATGGTAGACATGGATGCAGGTGTGAGGACATGGATGACTGTATTAGGGACATGGATACAGGGGATAATGAATACTGTATCCACATCCATCATACCTATATTCATGTCCCACACCTTGCATTCATGTCAGATCTGTGTTCGTGTCCACCACAGCCTGCATGCATATACTATACTGCATCCATGTCCATGTCCACAGCCTGCATCAGTATACTGCATCCATGTCCACTATAGCCTGAATCAATATACTGCATCCATGTCCACTATAGCCTGCATCAGTATACTGCATCCATGTCCACCACAGCCTGCATCAATATACTGCATCCATGTCCACCATAGGCTGCATCAATATACTGCATTAAAGCAAACCGGAAGGAGGGAAGGAGAAAATGAAGAAGAAAAAAGACAGACAAGCAGGCAAAGAGATATAATACGAAAGAACGAATAGCTGAAAGACAGAACCACCAACTGAACGATTGAACGAACGATGCAACAACCTACCAACCGAATGAAAGAACGACTGAACTTCTTCCTCATCGTTCGCCATCCCGTTAGATGAGCAGCCCGGTGTCCTCGATGAAGGCTGCCGTCCGTCGCAGTCCTCCAGGATGCCGTACAGCTTGGCTTCCACTGCTGTCGGTGTTGGCCAGTACTTTCTCCTGGATGCTGCATACGTCGTACAGACTTGAAGGATGTGGTCGGTTGTCATTGGTCCCTCACCACAAGGGCACTGTCCACTCTATCCAATGCCAAATTTTGTGTGCATGTGGTGGAGCAGGCGATTGTGTCCAGTCCTCAGGTGGAAGATCTTGACCTGTTCCCGTCGTCCCAGCAAATGGTGTTTGTCTTCTGGGTTGTATTTGGGATGCAGGAGGTGCCATTTTATTCCTTGCTGTGCATTGATGATTGTTCTAATTTCATCGTATGACACCAGGTTGTTGGCCTGCTCCTTCTGTGCACCGTCTTTTGACAGAATGTCCGCTTTTTCGTTGCCTCGGATGCCACAGTGTGCTGGTACCCATTGTATCACCACTTTCTCCACTCTGGCACAGGGCAAATAAGGGCTGAAGTGAGATGGTTCTGTTCTTTGCAGCGGGAGTTCTTGAGGGCTTGGAGCATGGAGAGAGCATCAGATAACACCAACACCTGCCCTGTTGTTCTTGTGGAGTTCTGCAAGACAGTTGTGGCTGCCTCACAGAGGGCTTCTTGCTCAGCTCGGAAGTTGGTGGAGCATTTTCCTGTTGGAATCGCAATTTCTTCATCTCCGTCTTTGTATCGGAGGAAGATTCCAGCTCCAGCATAGCTCGTTGCTTCTGTGGCGGAGCCATATGTAAAGACATGGGTCCAGTCTTCCCTGGGGGTAGTGGCTGCAGATGTACTCCATGGCCAGGGCCTTCGTTTGGGTGTCTGACTGTGTTCCTCTCTTCTCCACTCCGGGAATGCTGGTGACGACTGTTGGGAACATCTGCCTCTTCCAAGATGGGTGGGTTACATTTGCCGGGACAGGCTTTGCTTCGTGTTCCATTCAGACTGGAGTTTGTCTTTCAAGGTGTCTTGACTGGTGGATGAAGCTGTCTCTTTTGGTGGGTCTACTCATTCTGTTGTTCATTGGATGGTTTTCAAGGCGTTTGAATTTTGCGGCCTGGATGAGGATCTTTGTGTCCCTTCTGTCCTCCAATGACTGTAGCCCAATGGTCTCCTCCATCTTCAGGATTGGGCTGGATCTCATGGCGCCAGTTATGACACGCTGAGCTTGGTTCTGCATCTTGTTGAGATGGTCAAGGTTAGACTTTGCAGCTGATGCTGATCCCGTACTCAACTACAGGTCGGACTCTCCCTGTATAGAGTCTCTTCAGGATACGTTCGTCAGCCCCCCAGTCCGTCCCCGCAAGTTTCTTCATGATCGCCAGTCTCAACTTGGCCCTGCTACAGCATCTGGTGATCTACTGTGTTCCCAGTGAGCCTGTGGTCAAAGGTTACTCCCAGGTAGGTAGGTAGGTATGGGTTCCTCTGCAAGCCTTTGGTTTTTCAGTGTCAGCTTCGCCTCTTGCTTCTTGCTGGA
>JADBJO010013020.1:10981-13481 GCA_016801955.1 Conus betulinus | reverse complement strand
ATTTTTCATTACATGAAATCAAATGGGTTTGGTTTATCTGCTCACAAAAACGGTCTTTGTTGTCTTTACAAAGAAAACAATTGCGTTTGAAGGCAGAGAAGCTATCTCTATAAGGGTTGATAGTAATTTGATACCCAAGCAAACAAATTAAGTTTCTCGGTGTAATCTTCCACTATAAACTTTTTGGGAGTAAACATATTAATTTCCTTGTAGAAAAGGCTAGGAAAAAATTGGTTTATTACGTGTTCTTTCTGCTATACCTCTGATTAACTGGGGATCTAATCTCGTCTATGTCGCCTCAGGGTTAGTTCGTTCAATTCTGTCATATGGCCAAGAAGTTTTTTTTTACAGCTGGAAAGACAGATTTACACAAGCTAACCAGTATTGACTCGTTAGCCTTTAAAATTGCATTAGGACTTCCCCGATGGGCTTCAATTGATTTGACGTACAAAGAGGCTGGTGTGTTACCCTTAAATGAACACAGGCTAAGTTGCGCCTGTAATTTTACAGTGAGGGCAAGAACCCATCCCAAATTCAGTAATGACTGAACTGGATGGCAGTACGTATATTTCAAGAGAAATCCGTAACAAATCGGTATACATGTCCTTAGGTGATTATGTTTCCCCATTGTTTCAGAACTGCAACCTGTCTCTTGATGGTATTGCCCAGGTTCCATGTTGTTCATACCCTTCGTGGTTGTCAGAGCAGGCTGAAGTCATCTACTCTTACGGAGATTTTAATAAAAAAGATAATCCTCTGTTACTATCATCCTATGCCAAAGACTTGATAGACAGGAATACGATTCCCATCTACACATTTTCACGGATGGTTCTGTTTTAGATTCTTCCGATGTTGGGGCTTCCTTTGTAATACCAGCGCTTAGCATTAGAAAGAAATTCCATATTACGAAAGGATGTTCTATATTTACAGCAGTTATTTGCTATTTTGAAAGCACTAGATTTTATACTTGACATGCCCGTTATACATAGACAAATACTTATACTATCGGACTCAAAATCAGCGCTTACGGCTTTACATTGCCAAAATCTAGTCGTTCAGACTTGGTGTGTGAGATCTTATTTCTCATTCATCAGTTAATAACCCGGGGTATCGATGTAACTCTGTTATGGGTTCCAGGGCACTCCAGTTTACGTGGCAATGATTTAGCTGACTTTTATGCTAAGGAAGCTGCAAGAAATAAATCTGATGTTTTGAATTGTGATATCCTTCTCTCTTCATCTGAAGCTATCCACATTCTGACAAGTTCAGTCTGGAACATAAGACAGAAACAATACCTTGAGGATTCAGCTCGGAAGCACAGATGGGATATGACGAAACCAACAAGCAAATGCTGTAATCCTCCAGGGCCCAATCCCAAATCGTAACCTTGTACATAGGCTGCGGGTTAATGGTTGGTTAGGTAGGTATTTAAAACCGGCACCTGCTTGTGCATGTGGTCAGACTCTCGATATCCCTAATTTTTTATTTGATTGTACTAGTACAAAAAATCACTTTCAGCCTCTTCATGATAAGATGAAGTCCCTTCAAGCTTCCGTTGACTTTGTCAAGTGTTTTTAATCCCAGTTATGAGAACGGTTGGAGCCTGGCAATGTTGGCTGTTACTCTTATTAAATCTCATCCACTTGGAAGATATTTTTAATTCTTCCACCGCCCCACCCTCCTCACTCACTGCCTCTTTTTTAAACCAATTCGCAAATTTTTGAAATGTTAAAAATCTTATTCTAGGCATATTCCAGATCAGTATGGTTCGGCGTCTAATTTGCACGTAGAGCAAGGCTTTTTCATCCCCCCCCATCTTCCTCCCTCTTCTCCCCTTCCCCAATCCATATACACCCATAAGCTGTTCGACTCTTACGAGTAATATGTCAGCCAGTTCCATACTTTAATGATCCTTGACTACCATGTATTGGATAATGATCCTTGACTACCATGTATTGGATATACATGTAGTCACACAGAATTGGTGTTTCTGAATACCGGTATATATGGGCTCTTGTGTGTGTGTGTGTGTGTGTGTGTGTGTGTGTGTGTGTGTGTGTGTGTGTGTGTGTGTGTGTAGAAATTATCTCGTCTATAGGCTTATTGCTTTGATGTTTGGACGAACGAACGAATGAACGAAGTTTAATGCTGTTAGGCTGTAAAGCCCATTAAGCAAATCGGCGGGATGTACAACAACAAAACGCGACTCAATTTCGATTTTATTAACATGGAAACCACAGCAATATCCTTTTTTTTCACTTTACGTGACGAAATCATGAACGAGAAATGTCACTGGTATTCACTGTCAGTTCTGTAGACGACGGTCACCCCAGGTAAAACTGGATCAGTCCGTGGACAGCGTGCAGCCGCCATAGAGCACATGCTTGGGTCTCTGCATGCTTCGTGTTGCCGATGCGTCTTCCTTTCCAAATGCAGGACAATTTAAGACTTTCCTCTTATGACATGTGTCTTTCTTCCTGCTTGTTAAACCAGAAAAAGC
>JADBJO010013019.1:37953-50453 GCA_016801955.1 Conus betulinus | reverse complement strand
CATCTATCTACCTACCAATCTATTTATCTGTCTGTCTGTCTGTCACTCACTGTCACTCTTCGCAAGCCAGGAGATCTCGTGACACTTACTGTTCAGTCTCAGTTTCAGTTTCAACAAGGAGACGTCACTGCGTGCGGGCTAGTCCATATACGCTACACCACATCCGTTAAGTTTTGAGACCACACTGCGCATGATTTAAAGCTAATGGATAAACGAAATAACAACTAAGATGAGAGAATTGAAGAAGAGGGTCTCGTGGGTACGACTTAGCAGATGTGTGACCTACGCATTAACCCAACGTGCTGGTCAGACCTTGAGTGCCTACCTAGCATGGGCTGTGCATTTTTTTTTTTTAATCATTATGTGTGTGTGAACGTTCACGTATGTGGATGGATGTGTGGGCACGGGCCCATGTGGGAACGCGAGCGCATGTGTGTGTGTGTGTGCATGATGTGCTGTAGGTGTATGCGTGAGTGTGTGTGTGTGTGTACGCATACGTGTGTGCGCGCTTGTGTGTGTATGTGTGCGCGCACGTGTGTGTGTGTGTGTGTGTGTGTGTGTGTGTGTGTGTGTGTGTGTGTGTGTGTGCTGCATGCGCGTGTGTTTGTGTGTGTATGCAGAAGTGCATGTGTGTATGTGATTTGTGGGTTTGTGTGTGAGCGTACACACGTATCTGCATATGTATGTGTACATATATGTGTGTGTGTGCATGTCTTTGTATGTGGCGTGTATGCATGTGCGCGTGTGTATGCACGTGCGCGTTCACTTACAGAACTACACTACCGCACAATCACTATAGTATTGTTTTGATTGGCCATGCCCGCACAATTATGCTCAAAATCAGTCTGAATAGATTAGGGCCACAAGCAGATACCATCATTACTGAAAAACAGGCTGGATTCCGCAAAGACAGAAGTTTCTTAGGAAAGATCTTTAACCTGCGCGCCCTTTGCGAAAAGCATGTGCAACACATGAGGAGATCTACTACTCCCTTATAGACTTCAAGAAGCGTTCGACAGAGGCGCTATGGACCACAATGAAGACATCTAAAATCAGGCAAAAGCCAAACAACATTATTGAGCCGCCATCTAAGCGTGTACAGTGCAGTCTAGTACCGTGTTCTCATACAGGATGCTCTTGGAGATTGTGTCCATATTTCAGCTGGAGTTCGTCAGGGTTGGCTCCTGTCTCCCACACTTTTTCGACACACTCCTTAAACGCATCGTGACTGATGCACATGAAGATCACGCCAGCACAATCGGCACTTGAAAAAGAACCGTTACAAACTTTCGATTTTGCAGATGACATCGATGGCCTCAAAAACACTGAACAAAACCTCGTCAATCTCGTTCAAAGACTGGATCAAATGCCAACAAGATATGGCATGGAAATTAGTCCCGAGGAGACCAAACTGATGGTCAGCCACAACACCATTGCTGATGTCACTACCTATGGGCAGAAGCTAGGAAAATGTTCAACAGTTCTCTTACGTGGGATTCACCATTAGCAGTGAGGGATTCAACCCAAAATCCTCCCAAGGAAGAAAGAAGAAACAGTGTCAGCACTTTTCAGACCAAAAACCGGACGGAATGAATGCAACACTACCATAAAGCACATTACCAGGGTCCCCCACTGACTGGCACATTCTATCTACCTTTATGTATACATGCAAGGCGAGGAGCCTTACAGCACATCTGGAGTGAAGAATCCAGTCCAAGGAAACTAAGTGTTGCTGTATGATATTAAAACACATAGCATTCACTGAGTACATCACCAATGTGTAAGTGCGTCAAACCATCAAACAGCACATCAGACAAAATGAAAATCTGACGACATAAGGTAAGAAAAGAATTCGATGTCGGTTTGGGCATGTAACAGAATCTAATGACATTGCCAAAACAGTCCACTGGGAACTACTTAGGGAGAGAGACGATGGGGGAGACAGGAGAAACGATGGACTGACGACACTGCAGAATGGACAGATGAAAAAACATTAGCAGAGACCCAGACCTTGGCACAGAACAGGTGGATGGTGAATTGTTCTTCTGTATGGTACTCCAGTGACTCCCCGCTGAGCACAATAGGTAGATAGATGAATGGATTGATAGATAGAAAGATAAATGAAGAGAGAGACAGACAGACAGACACAGAGATAGACAGAGAGAGAGACAGAGAGAGAGAGAGAGAGAGAGAGATCTGAGGAAAGGAGTTCCGTTTAATGTCTTTTACTTATGTAAGTTTTGTGTTCGACGAGTTACTTTTCTTTCACACACACACACACACACACACACACGCGCGCGCGCGCGCGCGCGCATGGACGCACGCACGCACGCACGCTCGCATGCACCCACGCACACACACACACGCACACACACACGCACACAAAAGCACACACGCACACAACGCACGCACGCACACACACATGCGCGCGCGCGCGCGCACACACACACGCACGCACACACACACACACACACACACACACACACACACACACACACACACGCACACACATTCACGCAAGCATGCGCGACAATACCTACACCCAGCACATGTACACGCCGCACAAACAGAATCTCTCTCTCTCTCTCTCTCTCTCTCTCTCTCTCTCTCTCTCTTCTGTCTCTCACACATACGCACGCATGCACGCCCCCCCCCCCCCCCCCCCCCCCCCCACGCATTCTCACAAACACAATCATGTCAGTCTGTTCCACTTAATAACGATGCAGGGGTCGTGTCTTATTTTGTGTTGCGTTTATGCTCAGCTGCGCTGCGTCGTTTGCATGTATTTCATTGTGTTTTATTGAATTTTGTTGTAGAGTTGAGTATTAAATTGTGTTGTATTATTTTGTTGTATTGTGCCGTATTGTATAGCATATGTTATATTTACTTTTATGTAGTATGCAAATCGAACATGTAGAGTCCAGCTCAAACCGATGCAGATGTAGTATACAGCTGCTGTGTATGCTTATGTATTGCATTGTGTTGCTTTGTATTGTATTATATTTATTGTATTGTATTGTATTGTATTGCAGTGTAACATACACAGATTAGTGATGAAGCATATTGTACTGTTTTGTAGTCCCAGTTCTTATAGAACAGGGGGTACTTTACAATGGGAACGAAGAAATGCTGTCTGTGTGTCTGTCTGTCTGTCTGTGTGTCTGTCTGTCTGTCTGTCTGTCTGTGTGTCTGTCTGTCTGTCTGTCTGTCTGTCTGTGTGTCTGTCTGTCTGTCTGTCTGTCTGTCTGTGTGTGTGTGTCTGTCTGTCCGTCCGTGGCCAAAATGTGTGCCACTCGCTCCAGACAAAACTTCCGGGTCGATCTTTCTGAAAATTTGTAGGTATGTTCATTATGGGTCACGGATGATGCCCGATGTTATATTTTACCGCTATAGCCGTTACTAAAGGCTATAACGGCCCCATAACGGTTTTTCTTCTTTATGGAATATCTCAGAAAGTACTAGGTCGATCTTTCGTAAAATTTGTCGGTATGTTCACTATGGGTCATGGATGATGCCCGATGTTTTATTTTACCAGAATAGCCGTTACTAAGAGCTATAACGGCACTAAACGGGTTTTTTTCTTCTTTATGAAATATCTCACGCGTATTCAAGATAAACGAATACGTTTATATGCTTTGCATCTTGTTTCATTTTATTATCTGCGATGTTGTTGTGTTGTATATACCTCTGTTTATATCGTACTGTCCTGCACTGATTACCAGTTCTGTATTTTGTTTAATTGTATGGGAGAGTATTTTACTGCATTGTACTGCATTGTATTCTATTGTATCGTTTTCTGTTACTATTGCACAGACACACAGACACACACACACACACACACACACACACCACACACACACACACACACACACACACATACTGACTGACAAACAGGCAGACAGACACTGACGCAAACATGTTGTGTTATTGATTTAGCAGTTAAACAAGAGAGGGACAGGGGGAAAAGGGGGGAGAGTAAAGGCAGAGGCGGAAGGGGGGGGGGGGGGGGGGAGGATGTAGAGTGATTATACTCACAATCATCAATATCAGTAGGTCTACACACATGCGCGCGCGAGCGCCACACACACACACACACACACACACACACACACACACACACACACACACACACACACACACGCACGCACAGAGCGAGCGACAGCGACTAGAGGGATCAATGTGGGCTCAAACAGGTTTTCCCACTTTCGAATCCCAAACCCTGTTACGTTGTAGACTTAAGTGTAAGCAAATCAATACACACCGTGTGTGTACATGTTCGTACGAAAATGTTCAGGTGTTTTTCTCCCCTACCGCAAACAAGTATAGTTAATTCGATTAGTGTTTTAGTCTCAACATATGCACTGATATTTATGAATGATAGAGGCAAACACTGAAAACAAATCCATGACGTTTACTTTCCATTCCGTTTAAAATCTGTTTCATCTTTGATGTTATCAAAATAAACGTTGTTTTGAAGCGCTAGATTTGAAAAAAAAAAAATGGAACTCTTTGAACGCTTTTGTTTCCACGAGTGCATCTTTGATGTGATCAAAAGAAACGTTGTTTCAAAGGGCTAGAGTTTAAAAAAAAGGAACTCTTTTTGAATGTTTTTTTTTCCACGAGCATATCTTTGATGTGATCAAAATAAACGTTGTTTTTCAAAGGGCCAGAGTTTTTTTTGTTGTTTTTTTTTAAAGGAAACTCTCTGAATGCTTTTATTTCCCCCTGCTTGTGTGGCAGGAGAATAAAGGCTCAGTTTCAACAATTTTATCATTCTAGAGATCGATCAGTCTCTCTCTATCTCTCTCTCTGTCCTGTCTGCTCTGTCTGTCTGTCTGTCTGTCTGTTCTGTCTGTCTCTCCTCTCTGTCTTCTCTCTCTCTCTTGCCTCTCTCATTTGTGTATGGCAATGTGATGTGGTGTGTGTGCGTGTGTGGCGTGTGGCGTGTGTGTTGTTCGGGCGTGTGTGTTGTGTGTGTGCGTGTGTGTGTGTGTGTGTGTGTGTGTGTGTGTGTGTGTGTGTGCGAGGCGCGCGCGCGCGAGCGTGTGTGTTGTGTGGTGAATGCGCCAATATCATATACAGTTGTAAATTTGCGTGTGTGTGTGTGCTGTTGTGTGTGTGTGCGCGTGCCCCAAGTTTTTAATGATGATATGAGTTACCACTATTTCCGCGTTATAATCGGCTTTATGTTGTGTAAAAAAAAAAAACAAGTGTTAATGTTTTTGTATACTTTAGTCCCTGCAGGGACAAGAGCAAGATGAAAAAAGAGCATCTTCTTGTTTATCTGTTACCCTAGGGAATAATAGAAGATTATTAATCAATCAATTAATCTATCAATCACTCACTCACTCTCTCTCTCTCTCTTTCTCTCTCTCTCTCTCTCTCTCTCTCTCTCTCCTCTGTCACACACACACACACACACACACACACACACACACACACACACACCACACAATATATATGTACATGCACACACACACACACACACACACACACACACACACACACACACACACACACGCATACGCGCGCGCGCGCATGCTTTGTTAAATGTCATGCAGAAACTGTATATAGTTAAGAATTCTCCTTTGAAATACTCCTGAAATATTTTTAACACAAAAATGCAGCGTATTGTTCAGAATGAGGCAGAACTGCGGACTTTGAATAAAAAGCTACAGTATGCTGCGAAAAGATTCATTTATGTGTTCTGAGATGCCTCCTTGGTGTTGACCGATGTCAAATGTTTATTCTTCGATGTGTAAAGTATCGGTTATCATTTATTAGCATGAAAGAAAATAGACTGCCATATAAAGCATATCGGGCACAGCTGCATCTTTATGCTCAAGGTAAACATAATTGGGCAATCAATGTAAAGATGTGCATGTTTGGAATTGGTTATGGTCATATTTCGGTTAATCAGGAGTCGGAAATGTTCAAATGTTTATTCGGTGCTTCAGACACAATAATCGATTGTAGCTGGCGAAATCGGTACCACCATATCCAAAGCAGTGAAAAACTTTAAATGTACTCATTGTTGAATGGAATATCTCATTGTGATAAACTATCCATAACCGTTTAAGTATTTTGAAACAGATCACACCAAAAGTTTCGATATGAAATATTAGAAATAAGACTAGATTACTTAAGATACAGGACTCGCACAGATCCATGATTTACCGTGTCTGCTGTACACAAAAATCAAAGGAAGACAAAGTGTATTTTGTTTCAGAATGTCCAGCTATTCAGAATTAATGAGAAAAGTTTATTCCTGAAAAATATTATAAGCAGCTCTGTTTTTCCGTTTTTGTATGCTAATGGCTGCCAAAGCAATGAAAATATAGTTTTAGAATTTAGTCTTTTCTCTATCATGCATTTAAGATTAGAGACGTTTTGTGGTTTTTAGCACAACTTGATTTTGATGGACGCTTGTGGAACTGTATTGTGCATTTTTTGTTGTTGTTGTTGAAAATTTTGATGTTTGTCAGCTCCCCTTCATATTGGGGCTATGGCTTACACATTTGAATAAACTATATTCTCTCTCTCTCTCTCTCTCTCTCTCTCTCTCTCTCTCTCTCTCTCTCTCTCCTCTCTCTTGCTCTCTCCCTGCTCTCTCTCTCTCTCCTCTCTCTCTCTCTCTCTCTCTGCTCTCTCTCTCTCTCCTCTCTTCTCTTTCTTCATTACATAATTTCATAAAGTAGTTATACCATCACACACACACACTTACACACACACGCGCGCGCGCGATGTGCGCGCGGACGCGCACAGAGAGCGCCGAGGAGAGGAGAGAGAGAGAGAGAGAGAGAGAGAGAGAGAGAGAGAGGAGAGAGCACTTACACGCGTGCACACACAGACACACTCACACGCGCGCGCACACAACACACACACACACACACACACACACACACACACACACACACACACATCTACACACACACACACACACTTCTCCCTTCTCATTGAAGAGTTTAGTGCGAACACTAGCGTTTGGGGTTGCCGTGATGGAAGAGAACTATACATGTATTTACATCGAAAATTGATTCAAAACGAACTGCGCTCCAATTCTGGAATCCATAGCTAAACGTTAATGTTTGGTTTCATGAGGTCTTCCACACATTTTAAACCTACCTCTGGAAAGCGATATCTGAATAAGACCACAATTACAGTACTGATGTTCAAGATGCGTGCAATAGCCTGACCTTGGCTTTGGATGAATTCATGGGCCATTTTGCTTTCACAATTGTTACGTTCAGTCCAAGGGGCGGCTCAAGAATGGCCAACATACACTGGCAACGAAAATGAAGGCCCGATGTGTGTAGATGTGCGCGTGCACTCGCTTGTATATGAGTAATGTGTTTGCAGGTGCGAGTGCACCGTGCTTGTATGTTTGTATACATGTGTATGCGCGCACGCGCGCGCATACACACACAAACGCGTATGCATATACGTATGAATGTGCATGTACAGACACGTTCATTCGCGCTTGCAGGCAGGCATGCACATGCTTTTGTGTAAACATACAGACACACACACACACACACACATACACACACACACACACACACACACACACACACACACACACACACACACACATGCGCCGCGCGCGCACACACACACACACACACACACACACACACACACACACACACACACACACACACACACACACACAAACACTCACTCACTCACTCACATATCTGAAGTAATAGCACAGACAATTTTAACTAGGCACCCGAAACCTTACCAGCGCACTAGATTAATGCGTCGGGCCTCATTGCTTGACAGACATAGTGTGGTGCACATTTTACTGGTCCGCACGTAGTGGCATCCCTTTGAAACAATTGAAACTGTGTGCAGGTGGAGTTTCAGATGACGTTCGGGGGAAGCCGGGGTTTCCTTGCTCTGATTGGCTCTATCTTTGTGACGTGTACTGGAATGCTGGGTAGGTCTAGTGTGGATTACTCTTATCAGTGCTTGGAAAGTCTACCAAGTTGTAGTAGTAGTAGTAGTGGTGATGGTAGTTGTGGTGTGGTAGTAGTCGTAGTAGTAGCAGTAGTAGTAGTAGTAGTAGTAGTAGTAGTAGTAGAAGTAGTAGTAGTAGCAGCAGCAGTATATTAGTAGAAGAGAAGAAGTAGTAGTCGTCGCAGTATTTTTAAGTAGTAGTGGTAATGGTGGTGGTGATGGGTATAGTCGTAGTAGCAGCAGTAGTTGTAGAAAAGATGATATCGTTATTATGATTATTTATAGTTACTGTTATCGCTATTATGCGTATTAGCTCTTCTTTCTACAGGGTCTGTTAATATATCTGTAGAGCCTTGCTAATGGACGTTTGTGGCAATGTTACCGAGTCATTTGTGTGCACTTTTTTTCCTCCCCCAAATCTTGCGGCCATAAATCAAGCAGACTGCCTGACATCCTTCATGGCTTTTAAAAAAAAATTTCTTTTTACGCCTGAAAGACGTCAACACGTTATATTCTGTGCTGTAAGTTGAGTTGAACGTGATGTTGCTGTGCTTGCGTGGCTATTTTTGTTTTAAAGCTCAACTCACGACATAACACATTCTTTTTCTACGCTGTGACAAACCCAGAAAGGGGCCCTGTTTGGTTGTCCGAGTTGTAAATCGGTTGATATGAAAGCTGTTATCGTTGACGAATGGTTTCGGTTGTTTTAGAGTTTTGCAATGTTTGTAGATTATTTCTTTCCATCCGTGATCATACCCCACGTGTGTAGCTGGGCTTGCACGGCTAGCTGATACAGAGATACTTGCACAACTTGTTATTCAACAAAATGCAAAGCGTATAAACGTACTTTTCAGTTTATTTGAATACGCGTGAGATATTCCATAAAGAGGAAAACCGTTTTTGGGCCGTTGAAGCCGTTAGTAACGGCTATTCTGTAAACATCGGCCATCATCTGTGACTCATAATGAACATACCTACACATTTTCAGAAAAGATCGGCGAAGTAGTTTCTGAGATTTTCCATAAAGAAGGAAACCGTTATGGGCCCGTATAGCCGTTAGTAACGGTTATAACGATAAAACAAAACATCGGGCATCATCCGTGACCCATAGTGCACATACCTACAAATTTTCAGAAAGATCGGGCCCAGGTAGTTTCGTCTTCTGAGCGAGTGGAACACATTTTGACACGGACCGACAGACGCAGACAGACAGACACACACAGAGGAGAGACCCAGCAGACAGAGCTAGATCAGAGAGAGAGAGAGGAGCAGAGAAGAGAGAGGAGAGGGAGAGAGAGAGATTTGGGAGATGGAGCACAGACGAGAGAGAGAGAGCATTTTTCGTTCCCCATTGTAAAGTACCCCCTTGTTCTATAAGAACTGGGAGTACAAAAACATATTTTTTTTCAGAATGCCTACAACTCATAGTTGATCCCCGTGAAAAAAATGAATCAAAATATTGAAAAAAAAAAAAACTTTAGAGAACCTAACCAAAGAAAATGAAGTTTCATCGCAGGTTATGTGGCGGGGAGGGGAGAACGTGGGTGGGAGCTCAACACACAGAGTTCGCCCTTTTCCCGACCCCCCCAACCCACCTGGGATAAGATCTTAGGCACTGGAAATAAAACAGAGAAGAAGAATACTCATTTGTTGTAGCACAACCTTAGCGTGAGGTTTTTAATCTTCAGTTGACACACCCAGTGGACTTCGATACTGGGCGATGCCTTTATCTTCATGATGATGATGATGATGATTCTGAGTCCGGCACACATACTAGTATTTGGATGACATTTTTTTCGGTATGTTTTTGCGTAATCTTATGACAAACAAGTGAACAAACTAACAGATTGAAAAGTCAGAGTAGAGCTTCTTTATCGGAGGTAACAAAAATCTCCGGTTTCGTGCTACCAATTGTCACTGTCTACCTTTATAGAAGCGTCAGTAATTATTTTTATTCAAAGGAACAGTCTGAGCAGACTTTGCTAAAGCCCTTGAGACCATTCATCTGAATCTACTGTACGCTAGTGCGAGTGTGTGTGCATCCATGTGCGTGTCTGTGTGTGTGTGGAGGGGGGGGGGGGGGGAAGGAGGAGGCGGGGGGAGGGTCTGCCTTTGTGATTGGTGCATGCCTGCGCACGCGCGCCGAGCGTGTGTGTGTTTGTGTGGTGTGTGTGGTGTGTGTGTGTGTGTGTGTGTGCGTGCGTTCGCGGTGTTGTATTTGTGTGTGCGTGCGTACGTGTGTGTGTGTGTGTGTGTGGGGGGGGGGATTGTGTGTGGTGTGTGGTGTGTGGTGTGTGTGTGTGTGTGTGTGTGTGTGTGTGATGTGATTGAGAGAGAGAAAGTAAGAAAGACCAGACAGACGGACAGGTTGAGAGACAGAGACAGAGAGAGAGACAGAGATGTGGCGGGACAGAGGATCCAGGAGTGGAGAAAGAAAAAAACAAAAATTTGATCTACATATAGACCCTCACTCACGGGGAGGGGCACAAAGACATCAGCAATGTAGGAATTCATTATCTCATGCAGTTGCTACAATGATCTTATATAACAGATCCGTGATGCAGAATATAATTAATAGCAGTATTAATATTTTCAATCTATCTTATTGATTTGGCCCAACAAGTGGGTTCGTTTGTCAACAGCTCGCCTCATGAAGACTGAAAGACATGTAATTTGGGGGCCATTCATTGAAGATAACAATCCTTTTATCGCTTAATCCGGATGTTGAAATATCTCTGTCAAACAAATCGTGCATGTCCAGAAATGATTCAGAAACGAATCAAAAGCCTACCTCGTTCCCCCATTCCTTACCCACAAACTCAGAGAGAGAGAGAGAAAGAGAGACAGACAGACAGACATACAGACAGACAGACAGACAGACCGACAGACAGAGAGAGAGACAGAGACAGAGAGAGAGAGAGAGAACTTGATACAGTTACAGGTCAAGGACATGCTTTTTGTTCCAGTGCATATCTGAAGAGAGTTGAGCGTAATGGACGGCAACAAATGTATCAAACTCAGGTCAAAGACAACTTGATTTCTATCATCCCCCAGCCTGCTGCAGTAATGATCTATACAGGCAGCCACTCAGAGCAAAAAAAAAAAGAAAAGCCCATAAATAGCTGTTTTTTTTTACATGTTTTCCTGGCTAGAATTAGTCATATTCCTGCATCCTTCTCTCTCTGTGGGCCTCCCTCCCTCTTGGCCCCTGTCTCTCTCTCCTCGTCCCCTCTCTCCCCGTCTCTCCCCCCCCCCCCCCCCCCCCCTCTCTCTCTCCCTCCCTCCCCTCCCTTGCAGATATCTGCACAGTCTGAGAACCAACGGTCCCTTCCAGCCCGTGTGCGTTTGTATGGATTTTGTCTCCCCAGGGCTATTGAAGAATGGGAGCTCTGTGTATCACAACAATACCGCTGTTATCCAAAATGATGGAAGTGTTAGAGTTGCTGTAAAAAGACGTAGAGATTGGACGCAGGGATTTAAGGGAATGGAGACAGTAGACACAGGTAAGGAAAACGCCAACAGTTCAATGATTGACACTGAACGAGCAGCTTCCCCGCACGAAAAGTCAGACAGGCCAGTGACCTCAAACTGGGACACCGCGTTGCTCTATTAAATCTGTCACTTTCGCACTTTCAACCCTGCTTTTCATGAACGTACCACGTGAAAAACTAGGGGTGTGGCGTGTGTAAACATAAACACACACAAACACACACACACCACACACACACCACACACACACACACACACACACGTGCACGCGCGGGCACAGAAAACACACATGCATGAAAGCAACACACACACACACACACACGGCACGCACGCACGCACGCACGGCACGCCACCACCACCACCACATAGGAGTCTCCAGATAAGTCTGTGTTGCATAAACAACTTTTGAAGCGAATGCCTGCCAGGACTTTTTTTTCTTTTTGGCGTTTCTATTTTATTTCTCTGTGTGTGTCAATCACGGTGCGTTCTTCAGTGGCCGGAGACAGAGCGACAGACAGGATTTTGAAGGGAAAACGAGATACGTGGACAGGCATTATAGACAGGCAGAAACATAGGAGAGCCCTTTCGTTAATAATTCTTTGACTGGATGAATTCTAAAGATGTACAGTTTCAAATTGTTCAGATAAGTTTTTAGAGTGAAATGATGTGTGATACATATGTTGGGTTTCTGTTTGCTGTAGGGGGATTGCTGGTCTGTTGTCACGCACTGTGGAGGCATTAGAAAATGACAACTGTTCTTAGTGCTAAACACACATACCACACACAACCACAACCCACCACACCACACACACACAACATCACACACACAATATATATATGATCTATATACTATTTGATATAGATATATATATTATATATATTAGTTATATATAAGTAAAGAATAAATTTTTATATTATATCAACATAATACCAATATCATAACAGAAAAAATTCCCATTACCCTCATCCTCTAATTCATACTGGAGCGGATATCAGCCTTGTTCTGTATGTTTTTATCTAGAAGGACCAGGCTCTGGCTCCTTTAGTGT
>JADBJO010013019.1:27500-37548 GCA_016801955.1 Conus betulinus | reverse complement strand
CCCTGTATCACAATTTTGTAATTCAAGTTTCAATTTACAGCAATGTGTATGATTTATATGTGTCCATAGTACAGGTGTGTGTGTATACATAGAGCAGATGTGTTTGTATATGTGTTTGTGCGTGTGTGTGTGTGTGTGTGTGTGTGTGTGTGTGTGTGTGTGTGTGTGTGTGTGTGTGTGTGTGTGTGTTCACCTGTGTTCTATGTGCGTTTATGTTTAATTGATTGTTTAGCTCTTGTGTGTGTTCATGCATGCCTGAGAGCTTGCAAAGCTTAACTGTGTATACATGTATGTTTAAAGTTTACGAATAGTAAGCTGGTTTTCAAAAATAATAGACAGTGGTGCTTTAGAGTTTGTCTTTTTGTACACGCTTATAAACATTTTTGCAATAAGAATCAAATGGTTAATTTTGCCCAATGTCTCTGAAGATATATTTCTTAATTTAGGTATTCCAAAAAGCGCCTCTAGGACTGTAATCTCTGTTTGTGTATCATACTTATTCAGAATGTACTATTTTAAAGATTTCCAGCAGTTTAGAGTTGCAGGACACTCATAAAAAAGTGCTCAGTATAATCGATTTTGTCTGCAGTTATTTGTGACCCTAATTTTGCACAACATAATGTTAGACGACGACGACGACGACGACGACGACGACGACGATGATGATGATGATGATGATGATGATGATGATCCCTTGTCCAACAACCTGTAAACATCGGGGATGACTTTTATGATGGGCGGCGCCTTCATCTTTGTTGTTGTTGATGATGAAGATGATAATGATGATGGTGATTATGGTATTGGTGATGACGATGATGATTGCAAGACCAGTTGAAGGACCCTTAGCGCTCACGTAACAGCCTAGACAGTAACGATGATGCTGAGAATGCTACCGTATTTTGACGGAGACAATGATGATTGTGACCCAGGTGACAATAATGATATCAACGATTTTAATGATGGTAAAAAGGACGACGACAATAGAACCAACATATAGTAGTAGGGAGTTATTTCATGCCCCAGCTTATTTCAATGCTAGCCAGAGGATTTCTCTTTGACAGTGATAATGATGACGATGACAGTGCTGATGATGATCTTGATGACGATGACGGTGATTGCAGGTCCTCTTGCGGGGGCTCTCAGTACCCAGTTAACACCCCGGTGACTGTGATGATGGGCGGTGCCTTCATCTCCTTGGGCCTGGTGTCTGGCAGCTTCGTCTCCTCCCCTACCTCCCTCCTCCTCACGTATGGCATCCTCGGGGGTAAGAAAGGGGGGAGGGGGGGGGGGGGGCAGTCGGCAGTTTGTTTCCTCCCCTACTTCCTTACCCTACTCCTCACCTACAGCAGTCTTTGGGGTCAGACATTTACTGAGTCCTAGCCATGAAACCCTGTTTTTAAATTTCACTCATCCTTGTCATTATTTCATTTATTCATCAGTTTTAAACCGTGCGGTGTCGTCTCGAAAGTTAGCAGATGAGGTGTAGCGTACATAGACTTAGTCCACACGCAATGACACCTCCTTGATGAAAGTGAAACTGAAATTTAGGGTGAGGAATGGGAGGGATGGGGGTGCCTGCCAACTTTGCGTCCTCCCCCTGCCTCACTCCTCCTCACGGCATTCTCAGAATAAAGGACGAGGAAGTGGGGGTGGGGGGGGGGGGGGGGGGGGGGGGGGGGGGGGGGGAGGGGCGGGGCATATCTCCATTCAAAACCTGGTAGGAGAAGACAATCCGATGTCGAAAAGAAGCTCATTGATTTAAGTCAGAAAGCCTGTTTACATCAATAGAACAGCTTCTCTGACGGGGGTAAATGTGCATGTAGACAGGGGAGAGTTGGGGGGGGGGGGGGGGTCTGGCGCTTGTGTCACCTCTGCTACCTCCCTCCCCATCACCCTTGGAATTCTTGGGGACAAAACTAGAGGAGGGGATGTTAAACAGCTTTGCTTCCTCACTTTCTTCTCTCCTTTTCGCCAACGGCTTGCTTGGGGGTAAGGAACTGGGGGGGGGGGGGGGGGGGGGGGGGGGGGGAAAGACGGGTATCTGGCAGCGTTGTCTCCTTTTCCATCACCTCCTCAAGTATTCGGGGTACAACATACACTTTGTCACTAAACTGGAAACGCCCATGATTAACCTACATATAGAGAGATGTTTTTCAATAGGTTCAGGTTTTTATGGGCTTCGAGGGTGTAAGAAACAGCACATACAGAGACCACCAAGAGAGACCGTTATAAAATGTACTGAAGATACTAACTTTTTTTACAATCTACACAAACATTACTGAATCCAAAGACTCGTTGGCGCAGAAAATTTGCCGCTCTCGCCACTCCGCTGGATATTGTCGGCGAATACTCTGTCGCCAGAAATCCCTACCCTTCAGGACTTCAAAGGTGAACAGATAGCGGGCGGAACCCAATGGCCGACCGCATGTAGGAAAACTGTCAGCCTTAGGGCTTCTTCCTCTTTCTTGACGGGTCCATCAGTTGCTGTGTGGACCAGCAGACTGGTAGACAATGGAATCGCGATGCGTGTCAAACAGTAGACCATTATCACCATCTTCGATGAGGCCTCGCTCCAGCAGAGGGCCACCAGCAGCATCCTGGGGTCTTGTCTCCCGCAGCTGGTTCACCACCGTCGGGACAGCGGTGGGAAGGCGTGTGGCAGGGGCAAGTCACTTAGCTGGCTGAGGGCGTCCACAGCGTGTGCTTCACTGTCCCCCGATGTAAAAACAGGCATCTCGGAAGCTGTGTTGCTTCCCTGGATGAAAAGAGATCGATCGTGGGCTTCACGAATCGCTGAAAGGTTGTCTGAGCCATGTGAGGAGACAGGTACCACTGGGTCTCATTGTTTGTGACAGGACATTGGCGATAGGTGTCACTGGGTCTCATTGTACTGTGACAGGACATTGGCGATAGGTGTCACTGGTCTCATTGTTCTGTGACAGGACATTGGCGATAGGTATCACTGGGTCTCATTGTTTTCTGACACGACATTGGCGATAGGTATCACTGGGTCTCATTGTTCTGTGACAGGACATTGGCGACAGGTATCACTGGGTTTCATTGTTCTGTGACAGGACATTGGCGACAGGTATCACTGGGTCTCATTGTTCTGTGACAGGACATTGGCGATAGGTGTCACTGGGTCTCATTGTTCTGTGACAGGACATTGGCGATAGGTATCACGGGGTCTCATTGTTCTGTGACAGGACATTGGCGATAGGTGTCACTGGGTCTCATTGTTCTGTGACAGGACATTGGCCATAGGTACCACTGGGTCTCATTGTTCTGTGACAGGACATTGGCGATAGGTACCACTGGGTCTCATTGTTCTGTGACAGGACATTGGGGGTAGGTGTCACTGGGTTTCTTTGTTCTGTGACAGGTCATTGGCGATAGGTACCACTGGGTCTTATTGTTCTGTGACAGGACATTGGCGATAGGTGTCACGGGGTCTCATTGTTCTGTGACAGGACATTGGGGGTAGGTGTCACTGGGTCTCATTGTTCTGTGACAGGACATTGGCGATAAGTACCACTGGGTCTCATTGTTCTGTGACAGGACATTGGCGATAGGTACCACTAAGTCTCATTGTTTTGTGACAAGACATTGGGGATAGATACCACTGGGTCACCTGTGTTCTGTGTCAGGACCTTGGCGATAGGTATCACTGGGTCTCATTGTTTTCTGACACGACATTGGCGATAGGCATCAATGGGTTTCATTGTTCTGTGACAGGACATTGCCGACAGGTATCACTGGGTTTCATTGTTCTGTGACAGGACATTGGCGACAGGTATCACTGGGTCTCATTGTTCTGTGACAGGACATTGGCGATAGGTGTCACTGGGTCTCATTGTTCTGTGACAGGACATTGGCGATAGGTATCACGGGGTCTCATTGTTCTGTGACAGGACATTGGCCATAGGTGTCACTGGGTCTCATTGTTCTGTGACAGGACATTGGCCGTAGGTACCACTGGGTCTCATTGTTCTGTGACAGGACATTGGCGATAGGTACCACTGGGTCTCATTGTTCTGTGACAAGACATTGGCGATAGGTGTCACTGGGTCTCATTGTTCTGTGACAGGACATTGGCGATAGGTGTCTCGGGGTCTCATTGTTCTGTGACAAGACATTGGCGATAGGTGTCACGGGGTCTCATTGTTTTGTGACCAGACATTGGCGATAGGTGTCACTGGGTCTCATTGTTCTGTGACAAGACATTGGCGACAGGTATCACTGGGTCTCACTGTTCTGTGACAGGACATTGGCGTAGGTGTCACTGGGTCTCATTGTTGTTCTGTGATAGGACATTGGCGATAGGTACCACTGGGTCTCATTGTTCTGTGACAAGACATTGGCGATAGGTGTCACGGGGTCTCATTGTTCTGTGACAAGACATTGGCGATAGGTGTCACGGGGTCTCATTGTTCTGTGACAGGACATTGGCGATAGGTGTCACTGGGTCTCATTGTTCTGTGACAGGACATTGGCGATAGGTGTCACGGGGTCTCATTGTACTGTGACAGGACATTGGCGATAGGTGTCACTGGGTCTCATTGTTTTGTGACAAGACATTGGCGATAGGTGTCACTGGGTCTCATTGTTCTGTGACAAGACATTGGCGATAGGTGTCACGGGGTCTCATTTTCTGTGACAAGACATTGGCGATAGGTGTCACTGGGTCTCATTGTTCTGTGACAGGACATTGGCGATAGGTGTCACTGGGTCTCATTGTTCTGTGACAGGACATTGGCGATAGGTGTCACTGGGTCTCATTGTTCTGTGACAAGACATTGGCGATAGGTGTCACGGGGTCTCTCATTCTTCTGTGACAAGACATTGGCAATAGGTGTCACTAGGTCTCATTGTTCTGTGACAGGACATTGGCGATAGGTGTCACTGGGTTTCATTGTTCTGTGACAAGACATTGGCGATAGGTGTCACGGGGTCTCATTGTTCTGTGACAAGACATTGGCGATAGGTGTCACGGGGTCTCATTGTTCTGTGACAGGACATTGGCGATAGGTACCACTAAGTCTCATTGTTTTGTGACAAGACATTGGGGATAGATACCACTGGGTCACCTTGTTCTGTGTCAGGACCTTGGCGATAGGTATCACTGGGTCTCATTGTTCTGCGACCGAATATTGGCGATAGGTACCACTGGGTCTCATTGTTCTATGACAGGACATTGGTGATAGGTACCACTGGGTCTCATTGTTCTGTGACAGGACATTGGCGATAGGTGTCACTGGTCTCATTGTTCTGTGACAGGACATTGGCGATGGGTGTCACGGGGTCTCATTGTTCTGTGACAGGACATTGGCAATAGGTGTCACTAGGTCTCATTGTTCTGTGACAGGACATTGGCGATAGGTGTCACTGGGTCTCATTGTTCTGTGACAGGACATTGGCGATAGGTGTCACTGGGTCTCATTGTTCTGTGACAGGACATTGGCGATAAGTACCACTGGGTCTCATTGTTCTGTGACAGGACATTGGCGATAGGTACCACTAAGTCTCATTGTTTTTGTGACAAGACATTGGGGATATAGATACCACTGGGTCACCTTGTTCTGTGTCAGGACCTTGGCGATAGGTATCACTGGGTCTCATTGTTCTGCGACCGAATATTGGCGATAGGTACCACTGGGTCTCATTGTTCTATGACAGGACATTGGTGATAGGTACCACTGGGTCTGATTGTACCGAAACAGGACATTAGCGATCATATTTTCCATCCCTCTCACGTACGTAGGACATATGGTGCTCTTGTTGCGTTGGCCCATCGTAGAATGCGGCAAGCGAAATGGGACAGACAGAGAAAATCTTCCCACACCCTCTTCCTTTGTTGCATTGGCTACAGCTGTTCTGATGTCCATCTGGGTATACAAGCACTTTCCTTTCACCTGATCTAAAATGATTTGAGAGCATTCCATATCACCAACGTTTCTTCCCCTCTCACGACCGTTGACCGCTTTGCTTACAACGAGCGCGCAGGTTCGCCCCCTCCCCCCTCCTCCCCCACACCCTGTAACGGAAGCATCAGTTGCCATTAGTAAGCTGTGAACAAGGGTGGCGCAGCGGCCAAGAAGCCGATTGGAATGTACTGCGAAACAGAAGGCTGACCTTTGCTTCCTAGTGCAGTTATACTCTCTTGCCCATGTCCGTCAGTCGCCGGTACAGTGAGTGAATGGCGGCCTGCAGCTCCCGTGAGCGCAGTCCGTTAAGTTGCTGCCCGTGTGAAGCAAACATAATCTTGCCTTGGAAGGACGGGAGCAGTCACACTGACACTATTTGTCGATCGAATGCAGTGTGTCTGTTATGAGTTAAATTTGATATTTTGTCTGCTGGCAAGTCCATAGTTAATGAGCGTGTGTGCCACTATGGGCATAGTTAAAAGAAGTTTTGAGGAGGAGTGAAGTCTTACTTCACTGAATTGAGACCAGGTACGAGGGATCTGGTCCAGTGCAGCAGGTGTGTTTAAAACTGCTGATCTGGTGCGTGCCAGAATCAATAAATCGACCAGGTAGACCGTCATTCTGACGCCGCGCACCTGAAGGTAATGGATTCTTGGTTTCGTCACCATGGTGAAACGGTTTTGGATGGATATCAGGCCGAAAGGCAGAACTGTGTCTCTGTTGGTTTCTCCTCTCCATATGAGCAATAGCAATCTCTTGTGTCTCATAATCATAGATCGGTACATGAATGGAAGCGTCTTTAATGTCCAGACACACAGCCCAGAGGTTTTGTTGTGGTAGCTGGCCTACGTCCTTCAGTGCAGTCACGAAAAAAAACTGCGAGCTCTAATGAAAACTTGCTCAGAGGTTTCAAGTTTACAACCGGACCTACTTTTCCTCCCTTTTTGTACTGTAGAGTCTCCCACCCCTGTACGCTCTTTCTGTTGCTCCTTTTTGTAGTAGATATCTCACCTCTGTGTCCATCAGTCTCGAGTGGGCGTGAGCCAGTGTTGTCTCCGTATCCCGACCTCCCTTTGCGACATCAGCGGTGGTTCGGTGTGATGGAACTCCAGCTGTTAGCTGTTGACTGCCTGAAGGACGTAGGGATTTGTTGGTAACCTCGGCCCATCTGGTTCCATGTGAGGACAAATATCCTGGCTGATAGCAGAATGGCGTTTCTCTTTAGGGGGGGGGGGGGGGAGGGGGGGGGTCTCTGGGAACTTCTGCCTCTGCCATTATCGGCTTTTCCTTGGTCAGCTCCTAGGACTGGCTTCCAAAGGGCTGTCCATCATCTTGTCGACTTGGAGTTTTGTGAGAAATCTTTCGGTGTGGCCTGTCACGGTGGGAAGGTCGGTTGTGACTCGGTCTCCTTGGCGTAGTGGTTTGCCGGCATGGAACTGGAGGCGCCTCCCACCTTCCGATAGTGCTGGAAGGTGAGAGTGACCCGTGCTGATGTCACCAATGAACAGAGAGATGAGAGAAGGCTGGGTCGAATCAGTGGCAGCTGTTCCCTGCTGGTCAGCAGCAGTGGAATTGTCCATATTGTGTGACAAGAGTTTCATGTACGATTTATACCCGTCTTATTGGATTTACATTATGTATGTGCTTATATGTATGTATGGATGTCTATATCTATCTATCTCTGTCTATCTATGTATACATATATGTGTATAGACACATACACACACACACACACACATATATATATATATATATATATATATATATATATATATATATATATATGTATATATATATATATATATATATATATATATATATATATATATATATATATATATATATATATATATATCTTTTAAGTTTAAAAGTATGATTAAAAATGGAGATTAAAAACCTACAATTTTGTTGGTTTTTTAATCTCCATTTTTAGTCATACTTTTAAACTTATGTCGCTCCCTTTTTGATTGAGCACTTTTAGAGTTCTTAGCGGCTCTCTGATTTTATTTGTGATATATATTTCTTTATGTATGTATGATCTGTGTGTGTATGTATGTGTGTGTGTGTGTTTGTGTATTGTATGCGCGCGCATGTGTGTGCATGTATGCATGTGTGTGTGATTGTGTATGTGTATGCATGCGCGTGTGTGTGTGTGTGTGTGTGTGTGTGTGTGTGTGTGTGCATGTATGCATGTGTGTGTGATTGTGTATGTGTATGCATGCGCGTGTGTGTGTGTGTGTGCATGTATGCGTGTGTGTGTGTGTGCGTGTATGCATGTGTGTGTGTGTGTGTGTGTGTGTGTGTGTGCAGGCTTAGGCAATGCACTGATCTACACGCCCGCGGCCACAGCGTTCAGCGGCTACTTCGTGAGGCTAAGACAGGTGGCTAACGGCTTTGTCATGGGGTCTGCCGGCGTCGGGTCTCTCTTGGGGCCCTACCTGGCCAGGTGGTTCATAGACACCCACGGCTGGAGATACAGGTGAAACTGTATACAGATCACTTGCTCTGTCTCGTATCAGAGAGAGAGAGAGAGAGAGAGAGAGAGAGAGAGAGTGAGAGAGAGAGAGAGTATGTAACTATATACGAATCACTCGATCTGTCTCGTTGTCGTGTGTGTGTGTGTGTGTGTGTGTGTGTGTGTGTGTGTGTGTGTGTGTTCAGTTTCTTCAGTTTAACGTCCTTCCACTAAAAGTGATATCATACGATGTGTTGAAGTATATGGAATGTGCGTATTTACTGTGTGGTTGTTTCTTGAAAATGTGTTGTATGAATAAACATTTCTTATGATATGAGTTGAGATTGGAGATGGCCAGATACAGGGACAAAGTGTGGATGTGAGTGTGTGTGTGTGTGTGTGTGTGTGTGTGTGTGTGTGTGTGTGTGTGTGTGTGTGTGTGCGCGCGCGCGCGCGCGAGTGTGTGTGTGTGTGTGTGTGTGTGTGTGCAAGTGCGCATGCGCGCACGTGTGTGTGTGTATGTGCGTGCGTGCTTGTATGTAAATGTGTCAAGTTATCCGGAATTAGGCAAGTACGCTTCAAACTGAGTGTAGCATAGGAGCAAGAGTACTGTAAGTAATGCTAAGTAATTAACAATCTAATATTAAAGGATAGAACATCAAAGGTAAATGCCTACTGGGCTGTGTAACAAACATTTACAAACTGAGGAAAATAAAGAGTAGTCATTCAAAATCTTGGACACAGATGACGGACTGGATCCGTCAGATAAAAACTACAAACGCCAGACTTACGATATAATCCCCTTGATCTTGGACAATTGATTAATAGATGTCCTACTCCGAGTGTTTCTCCACGCACACATCTAATGTTTTTTACAGAACTTTGTACGAAAGGAATTCAACCGCAATCTGTGCAGTAAACTTCAGAAGCTAGGTGATTGTTTGACGAGGCTTTCGAGTTGATTTTGCCACCAAATTAACACAACTCTGATAATACTGAGTATCTGAATTCATTATCAAGTTTCTGAAGCTTTCATCCGATGTTTTGTTTAGAAAGAGTATTGCATTCTGTTAAATCCAAAGGAATATAAGGGGAATGGACCCTCAACATTTCGAGCTGCCTTTCTAGCAGCCTGATCGACTCTCTCATGTGCTGAAATGCCACAGTGAAAGGGGACGCAGCAAAAACCAACTGATGTGCCTTTTTCAGATAAAAGATGTATAACATGATTTATTTCTGTTATTATCTCCAAACGGATTTTTGAATTTGAAGACCGGATTGCTCAAGAGCAGATCTAGAATCAGCACATACTAGCCATGTGTGTGTGTGTGTGTGTGTGAGTGTGCGTGTGCGTGTGCGTGTGCGTGTGAGTGAATGTGTGTGTCTGTGTCTGTGTTTGTGTGTATCTGTGTACGAATCACTCGACCTGTGTCGTGCCAGCGTGTGTGTGTGTGTGCGTGTGTGTGTGTGTGTGTGTGAAGGGCTGTTTTATGTCTTTGATTTTGTTCTTTTCCTTTCATTCTCGCTGTAAAAAAACACACACAAAGCCTTTCACAAGGAATGTTTTAGAGACTGAAGAAAACATACACTGATGTGTCCAGGCATCTGAGTTAGCAAACAGCCCGTTGCCAGGTGTCAAGGTTACGCGAGTAAGCATGACTACAGATGA
>JADBJO010013019.1:0-22500 GCA_016801955.1 Conus betulinus | reverse complement strand
TTAATAGGCCATTTCATCATGACATCTGCATGTCGTAAAGGTCTGTCGCTGAAACGAAAAATTGAAATTATTCATGAAGCTAAAAGAAATCCAGCAAAACAGAAGAAGATTATCGTGGAAGAACATGAAATTGCGCCATCGACACTGGCAACCATTGTGGCTTCCAAAGAGTAGTGCGAAAGTCAGTATTTTGGAGGCGAGGACACCACAGCACGCCAGAAACTCATTAGGTACCCATGGGAGATAATCAAGCGAGAAGTTTGACTGAACTGCTGCTAGTACATGTACTGGGGTGCCTTTGTGTAGTCGTGTGGACTGCTGTGTTACGATGAAGAAAAACAAAATTATCATCTTTTGAGACCTTTCTCTTCACTGTTCATGGTAGATTAATTGTTTTTTTCTGTCCAACTGTGGCAACAATTAACCTTACCTGTTCTGTCAAAAAGTGTGACACTCAAGGGTGTTTTTTTTTCCCGTCCAGTGTGACAACAATCATCCTTTTCTGCTGTTTCACAGAATGTGAGAATTTGAGGCATTTTTTTCGTCCAGTGTGGCAACAATCATCCTTTTCTGTTGTTTCATAGAATGTGAACATTCACAATTCAAACATTATATTTGCCTTTCCATTAACTGTATAGGAGAGATCTACTGTTGTCTGCTAATTGTAAAGAACTCTTGATTGTATACACTAGGACACAATAACACATCTATGACTTTTGCTGCAATGATGGAGAAAGGTAAAAAAAAAAAGCATCATTTTCTTTTCAAGACTTTATTGAGACACTAATTATTTTTTGGGTATTGTAATTTCTTTGTCAAGCTGTGACAAGCACAAAAACGCTCTCAGGTACGGTCGAGTGTGTGTATTTTTAAAGTCAATCACTTGAGATTTAATTTCCATACCAGCGCATACTCCAATGACCTAACTGTGAGATATAAACGAGCAGTGCAGAAATCCCCCCACCCCCCTCCCCTCTCCTGGTTCCAAAAAATGAATGCGGATAACAGTAACGCTGTTTTTGTTTTGTTTTGTTTTGTTTACAAGGAGCCAGCAAATTCTAAACGGGTTGAGAACTGGCATAACCATACTGTCATATGTCAATTTTTGCTCGCTGCTGTATTGTTCCCTTTTAAAAAAAGAAAGCAGCATTTGTAGAACTACAATTGTCAGCAGGTAATAGAGTAAACATGTCTTTTTTGATCCGTTACTATATGAGCTAAATCGATCATGAATAAAGAAAACAAAACAGGGCAAAAAAACGTCTCCTTGTTTCACACACCCCGTGTACAGTTTACATTATCATTAAGTTTGTCACCATAACTAATTCTTGTTTTAACCACATCATTCATAACTTTGAAACATTTGGATAACTTTCACGTAATCTCATTTTTCATCACACGAGGCCTTAATAAATTTCTTTAAATAGAATCCAGCGCCTTTTCCATAAACGCTACATAGAGTTTACGATTAGACGGAAACTGTGTTTGCACAAGCACGAAAGGGATAAACATGTGATCTACTGTAGAGTAATCCGGATTAAATCCAGCTTGATATTTACTTATTATGTTATACTATACGATTGATTATGAAAGTGAATACCTTATACCAATATCAGATGATGAAATGTCTCTATATAATATATTAGTATTACTTACTGTTGCCTTTCATACAGTGGAAGAATAACTTCACAGCAAACTGTCATGAAACATACCCCTTTCAAACAAGGCATTTAAAAATATGGTATAGAAGTCTGCAACTTGTTCATAAGGAGCTTTTAAAAGATCTCCAGTGATACCACCAGGGGCCTGTTGCTTTACGCTTGAGAGAGGAGAGAGAGAGAGAGAGCAGAGAGAGAGAGAGGAGGAGAGAGAGAGAGAGAGAGAGAGAGAGGAGAGAGAGAGAGAGAGGGAAACCAACATAGTATAGCATGGCATATGTGCTCGTACACACACACACACACACACACACACACACACACACACACACACACACACACACACACAGAGAGAGGGAGAGAGAGAGAGGAGAGAGAGAGAGAGAGAGAGAGAGAGAGAGATATGCAGAAGCGATAACAACTTCACCTGACAGACGAAAGAAGTTTCCAAATAAGAATGAATAAGCTAATTGGACTGGTATCCGAATTTCATAGAGGGACTGGGGAGGCGTTCAGTCTGTTGCACACAAACGCATGAACACACATAAAAGCTAAATATTAACAATCATACGTAGCTATCTTTCTATACCTTTTTTCATATTAGCACTCTTAGAGTACACACACACACACACACACACACACACACACACACACACACACACACACACACACTCGTAGAGAGAGAGAGAGAGAAAGAGAGAGAGAGAGAGACCCTCACACTCACACTCTTTCACAGGCATAGAACGCGCCGCATGCACACACACACACACACACACACGCACACACTCACACACACACACACACACACACACAGGCGCGCCCCCCCTTCTCCCACCCCCACCCCACCCCTGCGCACCCATACACATACAGACACACGCACGCACGCACGCGCGCGCCCACACACACACACACACACACACACACACACACACCCGGATTCCTCCCATTTCAGTCCATTTGTCAGAGAGTTTTTGCTGATCTGTGGGAAAGTACATTAGATGATCCATCAGACCAGCCAAACAGTAATATCATTTATACTCTGTTGTGTTTATACGTGCCCTGACAGCAAGAAACACTTTATTACCTCGCGTCATTAACAACACCCCCACCCCTCACTCCCACCCCGCAACAGAATCAATGACCATGCATACCTTTCTTGATACAACACTAATTATTGTGCCATCCCGTTTTTTTTTAACATAGGAATATCTGGAGCTTAAAGTGTGTCCTTTAGATAAATTCCAGCATTTGTTGATCATATATTATTTTCAAGGTCTCTCTTTGTAAATACGTATATTCCATGCAGTCGAATGTGGAAACTCATGTGCGTAGACATGCATGTGCGTGTTGTTCATTTCATTTTAGTTTTTCCGAGTTTCATTTCACTGGTTTGCCTTTAAAAGTAATGTCATCATTTTCATATCACTATGCTGCTTTATCTAGTTTTTGTCATTTTTTTTTTATTTCTCGAACGTATCAGTCATACATTAATCTCTATGCAGTCATTGTATGCGGTATTGTAAGCAAGTTACTACTGGTACTACTCCTTCAACTACAAGTACTACTACGAGGGCCGCACGCAGCAAGTTGCTAATTGAGGGTCTGTCACTCGGTGGTGTTGTGCTTCGTTTGTATGACAAAAATTCTTTCGTACTCAGAGGACAGGATGACACTGAACATTCCGCTACCAAGGTGTGGATTTCTAACATCCCTCTCTCTTGCGACGGGGCGGACATCGAGTTAGCTCTTGTCAGGCTGGGAGCTGTCTTACGCTCTCCCTTGATTCTGGAGAAAATGAGGAATAGAGATGGAAAATTGACACGATTCTACACTGGAAGGCGATTTATTTTCATAGACATCCCAGACAAAACCGCTCGATAGATCTGTGAATGTTGGGGGATTTATGGCTACGCTGTATCACAAGGAACAGCCCAAAAGAGATACTAGGGTAACAAAGTGTAATCGTTGCCTGAAACTGGGTCACTGGGCCAGGGAGTGTCCGGAAAAACTGTGGTTACCTGCAGAGCCCTGTCGCCTACCTGGTCATCGGCAAGGGGATCCCGTCTGTGGGATTCCGAAAAGCGAGTGAGGAACCGACAGTGATGTCCGTTTGGGACCCTCTGCCACCGGTTACAAGGTTTGGACACACATCTGACACTGACTCACTCCTTTCTGACAATGACACTGACCTGACCGTGGTGCGACTGACGACGAGAAAGAGACAGGTCAGAAAAAGAGTGAGACAGAAGGAAAGACTGATGTGGTGGAGGACTGTCAGTCAGACTTTTCATTCTGTCCGTCATGGGGAACAGGGAAAAAAAGAAGAAGAGGGGAGTGGTAGACCATCCAAGAGGGAGGGGAAGGGAAAATAAGGGAAAAGACGTGGATAAGGGAAAAAGATCCGGTCCGGTTTGACACGTCAGTCTAAACTGGATTTTGCAACACGTTCTCGATCGCAAACTCCGAAACGACCACGCTCAAACAGAGAGGGATTCCCCCAGTCATTCTGACAAACGTGAAAAAAACTGCCAAGCTTTCCACTGCTCGTTCAGTCACAGACAGACAGTGACATGGGACGGGCATGGACGATGAATGTTTGAACGGTTTTTTGGCGCATCTCCTGGACTTTCCTTTGATTACCTCCTTAAAATGGCTTTATCTTCTCTTAATGTCTTTTCTCTGAATGTGAGAGGGATAAGATCTAAAAACAAAAGAATATGTTTATAAGTTTTTGAAAAAATAGTGTGGGTATGACGTGATCTGTTTACAAGAAACATATATCACTGAAAATGTGAATGAAAAATGGCAAAAGAATGGGGTGGGGAAGCTGATTTTTACTGACAAAAGTACACACAGCGGGTGGGTTGGTTATATTAATTAAAAAAAGGCTTGCCGGTGGAGACTGAGCTTGTGTATGCATCTGAAAGAATTTTGGCCTTGAAAGTGATTTCAGGGGACAAGCAGTTGATTGTGGTAAATGTTTATGCCCCAAATATTCTACGAGAAAAACATGTATTTTTTGATAAACTAGAGGATTATTAAAAATGTGAATGTCAGTAATATTGTCGTGTGTGGTGATTTTAACGCTGTCCTAGATAATGAGTATGATGTAATAAGTGGTGAATATCATGATCAGCGTATTGTACAGAGATTCAATAGGATGCTCAGTGAGTGTGATTTACACGATACATGGAGATTATTTCATAATGAAGAGAAGGAATTTAGCTGGTCAAAGAAGAAACCCATTTATTGCTAGAAGAATAGATTACATGTTGACCAACTCATCCATCTTTGAAAAAGTAGTGCAAAGTACTATTCAGAGTGTGTCTTTCTCCGATCACAGAGGATGCTTCATGTCTGTTAAGTTTGTAGATACTGAATATGGTCAAGGGTACTGGAAATTTAATAGCTCGTTACTTTCTGATATAAACTATGTTAATTATTTGAACAACTTTTTAGACCATTTTGAAAAGGACCCTGAAGAAGACGATCAGGTAACTTGGGAATTATTAAAAGTTAAAAATCAAAGAATGTACCATCAAGTTTTCAAAAGAGAAAGCATTGTCAACTAGAAATAAAATAGCACACCTTTACGCTGATTTGAACACATTAGATACTGCTCTCAGCATTGACCCAGATTGCAGTGAAACACTGCGGAAAAGAGAGCACGTGAAACTTCAGTTAGAATTAGAAGAAAAAGAAAAAAAAAACCCCGTGCGGCACAGGTACGTGCCCGTGCCCAGTGGATAGAGCAGGGCGAAAAAGAACACTAAATTTTTTCTTGGTTTAGAGAAAGCCCGTGCTAACTCGAAAATTATGGATGGAAAGTATAAAAAATGCAGATGGGGTTGAGGTTACGGGACAGAAAAAAACATTCTAGCTGCACAGAGGGATTATTTTAAGAATTTATATAAGAAAAAGAAAAATAGTGATAATATGTTACAAAGAACGCATGCGTTCTTGCGTGGTGTGGTTGTACCTTCTTTATCTAATAACGATAGAGAATATTGTGACAGCAATCTTTTAGAGCAAGAATTAGAAGTGCTCTGAAAGAAATGAAAAATGGTTCTAGCCCTGGCAGTGATGGACTAACAGCCGAGTTTTACAAAGTGTTCTGGTGTCGTAACAGTAAGTATGTAGTGGCGTCTTGTAACGCTGCATTTGAAACAGGTAGCATGTCCTCTCTTCTCAGCGTAAGGCCGTTATAACACACTTATACACAAAGGAAAAAAGTTTATCAAAGGATGATCTAAATAAATAAACTGGCGACCAATATCTTTAACTAATGTGGACTATAAACTCCTAGCTAAAAGTCTGGCACGGCGATTAGGCAGTGTCATAGATAATCTGATATGCGATGATCAGGTTGGATATGTAAAGGGAAGACGAGTATCTACATTGCTACGTTTGATTGATTGATGATGTCACAGATCAGCTGCGTCAAGACAATAGACCAGGCTTACTATTAAAACTATCGATTATTTTCACGCTTTTGATTGTATTTCCAAAGAATTCATGTTAAATTCCTTTAAAATTGTATGGTTTCGGGGGAGCGCTTCGTTAATTGGGTATCAATATTGACAACCAACTCTGTAAGCAGTATGAACTACTGTGGGTGGATTTCTGAGCCTTTTAATGTGGAATCGGGAATCAGGCAAGGTTGCCCATTCTCTCCATTAGCCTTTGTTCTAGCCCTTGAACTGTTGGCAATCAAACTACTACGGGCAATCTTCTCTGAGATTAAGGGCATTAAGTTTAAGTGTAGAGGTAAAGCTGACGGTATTTGTACATTATTAATAGCCTTGTACGCTGATGACATCACATTGTTTTTAGCTGACGAAGACGATATGCGATTAGCCCTTGATATATTGACACAGCTTTTCTTTTATATCAGGTCTGACAATAAACAGAAATAAATCTGAAGCAATGTGGCTAGGAAGTAAAATAAAAAAACAGTGGACACAATCTTCAAGGTTTTTACATTTAAAAATAAAAAATAAAAATTCTGGGTGTGTATTTCAGCAATAGAACTTGTGCATCTGAACTAAAAGAGAACTGGACGGGTAGAATTGACAACTGTAGACGTCTGATTGCAAATGTGGGAAAAAAGAAATTTGAGTATTTATGGGAAAGGTGAGTATTGTAAAAACATTTTTTGATCTCACAGTGGGTCTACATTATGCAAGTAATAGTGGTACCGGATCACGTAATTGATGAAGTGAATAGATTACTATATAGATTTTTTGTGGAGGAAAAAAAGACTGCAACAAAAAAAAAGCTTTTGAAAAAGTTAAAAAGAATTGTACTGTGTGTACCAAACAGAAAAGGAAAAGGGAGGGATTAAAATGATAGATTTAAAAGAATTTCAAACTGCATGTTTGCTACAATGGGCTGTCAAACTAAGCTCAAACAGCGACACAGATAACGCCACAAATAATACCAAATGGTGGCTAGTAGCCAGAAACATAACATTTCTGCTGCGTTTGGAGGAAAAGTGTGTATGTTTTTATATGCAACAGTAAAAAGTACACAATTTAAGGGATTTGAACTTATCAAGTCACATTTTTGGAACTTGGTTTTACGTGCTTGGTTAAATAGCAACAACCACCATTTAGAGTTGCCTGTGTCTCATGTGATTTGAAACAACAGTGCGATAAAGTATCAAGGAAAACGTCTTGTTTTTTTTAAACACTGGATTAATAAAAACATACTAAGCGTAGGCGATATGTTGACAAACAACTATGCGCTGAAATCTTTTGATGAAATAATCGATAGTGTGTAGTGGGAAATTCACCCTGTCGTATCTTAGAATATAATGTTGTTGCAGCAGTGCTATAAACAGTTTTATGCGTGTTTTTAGCATTATTGGGGGTCTACAGTTATCTGATAATAGTGCTCACCTCAACTCTCCTGTGTTTTGTGGCAAACGTTTGTCAGCCGTTAGAGAGTTTTCGAAAACAACTAGTAGATAATAGATATAGTCAGCCTGTGCGGTAGGTTTTTGGAAGAGAGTATTTGACTTTGACATCACACCACCACAAATATGGAATGTCGCTACATGTGCAACAAAAGAAAACAAGGCTTCGTCTTTTACAGTGGAAAATTTTGCATAATATTTATCCGACTAACATCATGCTGTATATAAGATGAAAGTCAGAGATGAAAACAAATGTTCATATTGCAGAGATATTGTTGACGTGATCGAACATTTTTTCTTTGAGTGCCCTACTGTCTTAGCATTTTGGAGAAAGGTTGAGAATTATATTCTTATTAATCTTGACGTTCATGTGAAGTTCGACGTCTTAAAAGTGATAGTTTGGTATTACTGACCGAAACATTAGAAAAAAAAACAACACTAAATAAACTTAATCACATAATATTGATTGGAAAAATGTGTGTGAGCATTTTCAAAAAAACGAATGCTTCGATGTCCATCTGTACAATATTCGAAGCACATATGTCACTACGTAACAGATTTATATTCAAATGACATCAGTCAATAAAAATTAGTTTAACCAGTTGTAGGGAGATTCATTCATAGCCTCACCCCCTCCCACACTCTGCGAGCGCACAAAGCACTTACATTAGCTCATTTACACATCCCGCGCGCGCGAATGCACACATTGATGCTTTTGTTGTCTTGCTTTTGGTCTTTCCTCATGACTTCCTTGTGGACCCCTTTTTTTTCTCTACAGGGGAGTCTTTGTGGGGGAAGAGGCTACTCGTGAGACTACTTAAAATTCTCCCCCCCACCCCCCCCCCATTCCTCCTCCCCTTCCCCTATCCTCCCCATTCTTTTCTCCCTTTCTCGGTGTGTGTGCACTCCCTGCAGCGCGCTTGCCTTTTTTTCCCCCTCGCCTTTCAGTACATGGACAACTGTGTGGGGATGTACAGATCATCTGCTGCTGAGAGGGGGGGGGGGGGGGGAGATGGGTGAAATCTAGCCTTCTTGGTATCGACTGCACCCACACACACACCACACACACACACACACACACACACAAATATCTACATTTGTAGCTGTCCTATATTGTATAATGCAGAACACACTTGTGGTGTCATTAATTCTACAAGTATATGTGTGTTCTACGTTGTATTGTATCATATCATACTGTATTACGCTGTGCTGTATTTGATTGCTTTGTACTGCATTGCATTGTTTGTACTAATTGTATTGTATTGCATTGTTTTAAAAAAAAATTTGTGAGATGAAGCGAAAAAAAAAAAAAAGTCTCTACAAACGGTCAAAGACAATATTTAAAGAAAAAAAAAATTTACTGATGAAAAAAAAAAAATACAAGTACTGCTGCTGCTGCGGCTGCGCTGCTGCTGTCTCTGCTTTTGTTGCTACTACTTCCACTACTGTTGCTTCTACCACCACCACCATCGCTGCTGCTACTACTACTCCTACTACAGCAGCTGTTGGTGCATCTGTGCTGGTGGCTCGTGGGTGGTTGTTGCTGCTGTTGCTGCTACTGCTACTGCTACTGCAGTTACTTCCGCTACTTCTACTGCCACTATTACAACAAACGTACTATCACTACTGCTAATGCTGCTGTAACTACTAGCACACTACTACTACTGCTACGACTGTTTGTATTTCTGTTACTACTGTGACCCCTACCACTACAAACATGTAGTGACAACAATGAAAATCATCCGTAGTAACAGTGTGTGCATGGCGATGTCTGAGGACTGCAGCTGATCTTAAAGATGGCAACAGAACACTGGCAGGCTGCCTCGGGAAAAAACAACCAAACCAAGGTCAGTTTCAAAACTGACGTAACTGCAGGCGGAAATGGAAACAAACACGAAAGAAAAATCACAATGTCTCCCAGCGAAAGAATTCGTTTGTCTCTTTCGTTCGGCGGAATTGTAAGTTTTCCTTTCAGTTTGTTTCAAATATTAAAAAAAAAAAAGAAGGTTTTAAAGGTAATAGTGTAAAACAAGAGAGTGCATCTTTCTTTTCACTGTGCCGTCATTCCGTGGAGTTTGCAGAGAACTCGCCTCATCGGTCTTGTTACAGATGTGTGGGCATGCACCACGCCAAGCCTTATCCACCACGCGCCGTGCTGTTGCAGGTAGCTTATTTGTTTATTAACTGACGGTGGCCACGGGTTTGACGAGCCCAGGGTCTACCTGTCACCCCGTAGCTATGGCCTTGTGCTGTGCTTCAGTAGCTTGTGTTTTCGAGACAAAAACAAGCTGCACCGACCGAACCCCCCCCACACACCACACCACACCAACACACGTACACACACACACCAAACAACACACACACACCGCACACACACCACACACGCACACCACACACACACACACCACACACACACACACACACACACACACACCCGCACGTACACAACACACACACGCACTCGCACCGCGCAGGCGTGAATAACTGAAAGGAGATTTCCGCTCGTTCATTCTAGAACCTGATCTATGCACTTTGCAAACACCCCACCTGTCACATACACGCACACTCAACACTCGAGCATGCCATTTTTGGGCACCCCCCCCCCCCCCCCCAACCACACCACACACACTCACGACACACGCACTCATTTAACGCGCACGCAACGCACGCATTTTACACACAGACTGGAGTAGTTTTTCGTAGAACAGACCAACTAAAGCCCCGTCACATCTTGACCTCCCTTGAAGGGAATGTCTTATTCATCTTCTGTATGTAGTCCGGAGTCTTGGGCCTGAGCCCTTCCTTTCCCGTTTCTTTCCTTGTTTGTTAATCCACTTGTCCTGTGTTTGAATTTTAATTGCAACACCTACGTGCGATGCCCCTTCCCATAGCTTAGCAGATGTGTGCATGGCTTGCATGGAGTATTTCCCTCATGCAGGGTGTTCTCCTTCATACAGTCAAACCAGACCCCGAATTTCAAAATGGACAAACTTTCAAAATCATCTCACACTTCCAACGGTAACCCGAATCAGATCACCAGATAATTCCACCATTAAATACTTACAAGCAGATACACATTTTTACATCGGCCATATTATAGCCGTTTTTCTCGGCCAAAACACGAATTGTTTTTTTTGTAAAAGATTGTTAGTGATACTTTTACTATTTGATAAGAAAAGCTAGTCGTAAGTACCACTGGGGAAAAAGTCAGCTCTAACAACGTTAGATATTATTACATTCCCCCAAAACTAAAACGTGGGTCTTCTTGATGAATTCCCGTCTTCATTCAAATGGAATGTTGTCCCATTACCTCTAAGTGATGGAATCCGTCTGGACAGGGAGGAGGGGAACAAAAGGGTGGGTTGGGGATGGGGCGGAGACGGCGGATGACAGTTCTTGTGTAAATTGAAGCCATATTATATTTTTCTGACATAGGTAATTATGCGTCCAGGGTTTTTTCTCCCCAACGGATTCTGAATGAAAGCGAGAGAAACTTGTTAGCCTTTCACTTTCCATCAGAACTTTTGCACTCAACGCAACTACCATCTTTATGTGAGCGACATTTCACAAGTGACAAAGTTGCGTGTATTAATGTTCCAGAGTTTGCAGTGTGTGTGTGTGTGGTGTGTTGGGTGTTATGTTTGTGTTGGTGTGTGGTTGTGGTGGTTGTGGTGTGTGTGTTCGTGTGTGTGGTGTGTGTGTGTTTGTGCGTGTGGTGTGTGGTGTTTTGTGTGTGTGTGTGTGTGTGTGGTGCTTTGGTGTGTGGTGTGGGTGTATGCCGCTGTGGGTGTGGGTGTGTGTGGTGTGTGTGTGTGTGGTGTGTTTTATGCCTGTGTGGTGTGTGTGTGTGTGTGTGTGTGTGTGTGTGCCTGTGTGTGTGTGTGTGTGTTGTGGGTGTGTGTGTGTGTGTGTGTGGGTGTGCCGTTGCTCATGCGTGCGTGTGTATGGTGGTGTGTGTGTGTGGCGAAGAGATAAGTTCCGTCCACAGGCATCTGTCTACAGCCAGACGTTGTGAGAGAGACTATGAGGCGCCTTCCTGATGAATGGAAACGCCAGCTTTCGCTGTAACGCCGCTTGACAAAACGCCGCCCTGTGTGGATGTTGAGTTGACCCCCTTCTCCATCCTGTTTGCCTTTTTCCCCGCTAACAGGTCACCCACTCCTGCAATTAGCAAACAAAGGGAACCTAATCTGCCCTGTAATTCCACTAAACGTTTTCACAACATAGCACGCTCTTATGACAACAATGAAATTTTAAAACCACGTACCACCTCTCACAGACCAATTTGACTTCTGTCAGACCGTTTATCATTTTAAAGGATTCCAGCCATTACCGATCAGGGTGCCTCATATCTATGTGCACATGAAAGCATATTTCAGGGTTTTGAACCTCCTTCGCCGTCTAGGCTTTCGCAAAAATAGTCCTTTTTCCCTTTCAGGCTGTTAATCGAAATGTTCGCGTAGAAAACACCTGCCATGTACTTGAACAATAGCATATGAAAACAAAAAAAAAAACGAAAACAAACCAGGAGTTTCGTGGACTTTCCGGACATTTTGCCTAAACCTCTTCTTGCGTAGGGACTGGCTGTTTGGTGGGGCTGTGGAGAGGTTATGCGCAACGTGCGTGACTAGTGCTCAGGTGCTTTGTGTGTATGACTGCCATGCTGTAAACGTGTCCATAGGCTGCTGCTGAACAGGAAGAGCAGAGCACCAGAGAAGCAGAGAGAGAGAGGTGGCGAGCGCAGAAGAGAGGCGAGAGAGTACCAATCAACGCGGCATCAGTCACAACACACAAACGTTCTTAAAACTATGAGAGCAGAAGAGTAGAAGAGAGAGACGAGAGAGAGAGAGTAGAGAGCGATATCTTCCCAAATCCGTGGGTGTGGGCAAAAAAAAAAAACGGGGAGGCGAAGCACTAACGTGATGAAACTTTCTGTGTGCAACCAGGCCGGTCCGTAGCGAACTTTGAAGCAGACAAACCACGCCAATCATGCATATTTTCTAAACTCTAAACATCCGAGTTGCGAGTCGTGCTGTGTACAAATGTTGCTACTATTTGTTGTAAAGGTGGTGAAATTTGTAGAGCTGCCGTCTAGGGTTGCAAAAATGTTAAGCACTGGGGTAATTGCTCTTGTTTTTTTTTTAAATCCACCAGAAGCATAAAGCAATTCCTGTGTTTCAGTTAAACGTGTGATGGCCAAGTGACTGCATGTATTCTGTTTGTAATGATGTAATTTTGTTTATTATTTCAGAGGTGCGGCCTCACGTAAACAGGCCACAGGGGTGGTTTTACCCCACTATGTGTAGCGGAAGTTTTCAACATTTGCCAGGCGGCCTGACCATTGATGGAAGGCAGAGAGGGGGCCTCATTTTACCTATCCTTCCGCCGAGCTCACGTGAGAAATAGAAAAACGCGGCCCGCCTCTGCAGGCAACCGCTCGACCACTTGACATATCGGACCCAGCTGCATGGGTGGCGTTCCGGATGTTTAGTGGCGTGCGGGGCCATTGAGCGTATTACACACCACACACACCCACACACACACTCACACACACACACACACACACACACACACCACACACAACACACACACACACAACACACACCAAAACACAATTTCCCCTCACACCCCCCCCACACACACACACACACACCATCCACACACACCCCACACACACCCCACAACACAACAAACACACACTTTATGTTGTTGTGGTGGGTTAAAGAAAAAAAACACACACACACCACCACACACACACACACACACACCAACACCCCACACAATCACACACACCCACACACCCAAACACACAACCACCCCCATTTCAGTCTGTGTGTGTATAGTATAGAAACACCCACCAACCCAAACCACAACCCCACACACACACACACACACACACCACAAACCAAAACCACCACACACACACACCCACATACCTACGGGCATTTTGTGTCAAAATTCTTTTTGAAATTCCTTTGGCCCGGGAGGGTAAATTTGATTTGTTAGTGGCACGGAGGGGACCATGTCTGCTAAATATTGTTCAAAAAACGTGTTTTGTTGTTTCTTGGGTTTTTCAGGGTCAGGTGGGAGAAGGGAAAAAGGGAAAAAAAAAAAAAAAAACTTGTGTTTCATTGGCGAATCGGGGGAAAGGGGGCTGTTGGTTGGGGGACAGTGTTGTGAAAGCTGCTGTCCAGCACATAAATGGTACAACGGGGCCAACACAAAATGCTTGGGGTAATTGAAAAAAAGTAGAGCTGGACACACATTCCAAAAAGGTTTGGCCCAATCGTTTCACTTCCCTTTTAATATCCCTTAAATGGATCCATCAAGCCATAGGATTCTGAAAAAAAAAACAACCCCCCCCCCCACCCCCCAGTTTTAATTTTGTTTTGCTGTTTTACATAATGATACTAGGTTTTTTCAAGGCCACTTATTTCTTTACATGCCCCCCCAGGCTTTCCCTTCGCGTTGTAACTGGTTCTAACACCCTTCCCGCAGCATTTGGGGTGCCGTGGACCTATGTGTTTTCATTATGTTCGATGATGATTTGGGGGATTGTCAGTTAAAACCATGGGGACAAATGCTCTTGTGGTGTGGTGAGTGTTTGTGTGTTGTGTGTGCTTGTGTGTGTGGTGTTGGGTGTTGTGGTGCGGGAAAAACGTGGGAGTGGCATTTGCACGGAGTGCCGTGCGTGCGGCGTGGGGGCGTTGTGTGGTGTGTGTGTGTGTGTTGTGTGTGTTTGTGTTGTCTTCTGTGTGGGGGCGGGTAACGTTGGCGGCATGCACCGAGGTTTTTGGGGCGTTGGGCGTTTAGTTTGGTGTTTGGTTTGTGTTTGGGTTGGTGTGTGTGTGTTGTGGTTTGCGGTGTTTGTGTGTTGGGTGTGCGGGTACGGTTGTGTTGCGTGGCATGTGAAACGCGGTTTTGGCCCGTGGGCGGCTGTGTTGTGGTGGGTGCCCACGATGTTTTTTGGTGTGTGTTGTTTTGTGCCAGGGCGTTTGGCTCGGTTCCATGATTGCTCAAATTTTTTACTGATGTGATGGAGGAGGGGTTTCGTTTTCACTCGCTTCGACCAGGTCATCTCCTTCCCGCCATGGTTTTTGTGAGCGAAAAAAAAATGTGGATGCCGGCCTTGGCCCTTGACCTGTGTCCTAGCCCCTGTACGGGGGGTCCAAACCCGGCCTGCCTCTTCTTTTTCGCTTTCCAATGTTTCTCCAATTGGTGAGCTGTCACCGCTGTTGGACATCGTATTTCCCAACTCTCGAGTTACTAAAAAGGGGACACGGGAATGCACAAACTCTGTGGATGACCCCCCCCCCCCCACCCCACCCCCCGCCCTTCTTCCCGGTTTTTACTTGCTTGTGGGAAAACTTCTTCCCTCCATTTCTTTTTCGTTTCAGTGGGCATAATTTGGAAGTTTTAGGTCATCCTTGTTCTTTCAAGGGACAAAAACTATGAGGGCAGGAAAAAACGTCCGTAGTAAAGGGTTCTTGTGTGGTCTTGACACTTCAGGGTTACCCTCAGGCTTTTGGGTATTTTACTTTTTGTGTTCAGGGAATGGAAATGCCAGAATCAGCACTCAGGGCCTTAAGGAGGCTTTCCTTCCCTGTATTGTTTTTTTGATTTTGGGTGGCCTTTTGGCAGTCGGCTTTATTGTTCAGCATTCTTTTTTTTATTTTTACACCCGTTCATTTACAACATTTACAGCGGGCAAGGAAAAAACACAAAAAAAAAAACCATTTCTGTTAACGGATGGAAAAAATGGGGAATATCTCGTGCGTGGACGCTCCACCTCCAGTCAAATTTCCTTTTGCTGAAAAACTGTCGTTTTTGTGTTTTGCTGCCATGATTGATAACCATGATTGGGAAAAGTTTCGTGTAAAATTTGGGTCATTTTGGTTTGAGAAAAATCAAGGGGAACCCTTGTGGTTGTTGTTTTTTTTTTATTATAATTTTTATTTTTCGTTTTTGGACAAAAAAAAATAAGTTAGCTGTTGGGGGTCTTTTTGTAATGTGAAAAAAAAAGGTCTTCTTTTTTGGGGAAAAAAGGTGGGCGGGGGGGGGGGGGCGGGGGGGGTGCGGGGGGGTAAATAGGGAGGGGGGTAGGCCATTGATTGTGTTCCACGCAGCAAGCTCGGTGGGGAAGCCGAATTGGGGGAAAAAGGGTACTCTTGGGTGTAAACCACTAAAGCAGTACATGTTTATTATTATGACGACAAGGACATAATGCATCAGGTGTTTCATGACGTTTTTGTGTTCAAAGCCAGTCTGCAAAGCGGCAACCATTGATAGTAAGACTGCAATGTTACCGTTTTTTACTGATGTCATTGGTGTGGAACACGGGTTCAGAAAACCATATGTGAAGTCGACATAAAACACGTTTACGAATGAATTTTTTTGCACCAGGATGTCCAGTCTTTCTGTTTTCCAGGTTGATACCATTCTTTCATGTTTTGATTTGATGTCTTGATTGTTGCGGTTCGTTCGTTCGAGTTTAAAAGTCACACCTACTGCATAAATGCATTACACTGTGAACAGTCTGTGACACGTACATGCCTGTCACCCCACAAACACAGCGCTTGAGCGCGCAACATGATAAACCGCACCCCCACGCACAGCATGCACGCACCCGCAACGCACCCACATTTAGAAAAACTATAGTTGTCTATGAAAACTACATACCTCATTTCCTTTCAGGCCTTAGTTACTGGGTACGGGTAGGGTTTCTGCTGGCCGATCCCAGCGCTGCATCAATGCACATCGGGGTGGAACTTCTGCCCCTCGCCTATGGCTTGATGCTCCTGTGCTGGGGTCTGGGTCCGTCTTGGCCTTTTCTTCGGCTGGTAAGAGAAGGAAGGGGTGCGGTGGACGTTAGTGGAAGACTAAAAAGAGGGACAAACGGGAGGTTTGAAAGGAGAAAACGGGGAGGGCGGTATTGTGGCGGGGGGGGGGGGGGGGGGGGGGTACTCCGGAAATCTGAAGATAATTCCACGAGAGTTCAAACAGAGACAGACAAGACTTGAGAGGGAGAACAGAGGAAGAAGAAAACGGGCAGACAGAGAAAGAGAGAGCTACCAGGATCAAAAGCCCAAATGATACCGTTTTTCGTCGTGGAAACAGCATTTCATCGTAACAGGATGATGAAAAAACGGTGTACTGGTGTCCTGTAGTGTGCTTCATGGTTAACCATTTTCTTGTGTTTTGTACCTGTTGTGGGACGGGTGGGAGGCCGAACATGATCACTGTCAGAACAATAATGATGACGCACGAAAACAGATGATTATGAACATGGCATCTTTGGTATCATGGCACAGTCAGTCAGAGGTCTTTAAAAGTCTGCTTTGAAAATGTGCAGAATACTGCAAGCCGGAAATAACTGCCATAATGTACTGTTTTCCCGTGCCCCTGTGTTATAAGAGTCATAAGGTTGTTTTCTTCTCTTTTTGCTCATCATCTAATTGTCGTGAACAATATCAGACAGTATTTTTTCACGTTATGATTGCTGTTTTTTTTACGCTGGTATTGCGGTTCATGACTGTGAAACTATGAAGTGTTGCAGCTCACTCGATGACGAATACTGTTTTCATCGTGAAGAGATTAATGATTACGATTTTGACGATGATTACGATAATGATTGGACATTCCAAGACAAAGACAGGCATGAGACAGAACAAAGGAGGGTACATAAAACGGCTGAACACGTCGAGCTGAATCATAGTCAGCCATGAATTAATCATGCTTACTGTACCTGTTTCACACCTGATGTTTCAGCTCCATCTCTTTGGCCGAGTCGTAAGAGATGGTAGAAGAATTGAGGGAGTGAGGCTATGAGCGACAGAAAAGAGGAAAATATAGAAGGAGGCCGAAATCTTCATGTATGAATTGTCACTAATTTAAGAGATGCCGAAGACCAACGTCTTTAACCCAACAATGGTTTTGTTCTACCGAACATGAAGGATACCATAGGGGATTCAACAAGAAACGGACAAGGTTTACAAGACTAATATCTTCTTACCGCATCTGCAGATGCTTGATTCAGATTCAGAAAAAAAAAAAAGGTTACATACAGAGTGGGTGACGGGGCAAAGCCTCCGCAGAATGCGCTGACATATTTTCACGTCCCCCCCCACCTCCTACCCATCTCTCCGCTTTCCCTCCCCCCAAGGTACACACACGCACGCACGCACGCACATACACACACAACACTGATGGAATCTAGATTAACCTAGGGTTGTACTAAACATTTAACAAAAGAGTGATAAACTGTGAACATGACAGCGATGAATAAAAATACAGAAGCATTTACTAACCAATGGCGATCACGAGCCTGGACTCAGTTAAAGACAAAACAAACAAGCTCAGCTAAAAATAATGCACTTGTTGACTGACAAAGGTAAGAACCCACACACGTGGCGCTACGTTGTCAGATATAAACAGCTAGTGGTAACAAACGTCGCTATTCGTCGACGATTTATTGTTTGTTACAGTTTACTAACAACACGAGAGACACAAAACTCCATGATTGTTGGAAGCTTCGGTAACTGATCGGTTTTTTTAATATTTCCTAGTCCTAGAGTCATGGATTGTACGATTGTTATACTGCAGCCTTTCAAATCACAAGAACTGAACTACTCGAAAAGCAAACAATCGAGTTTAAAAAAAAAAAAAAAAAAAAGCTTGGAGGCCTCGTTTCAAAATCTTGAAGTATGAGGGGATGTCAAGTGTAAAGATGCTGTGTTCATAAAAATTGTTCGAGATTGTGATCCCTACCACCATCATCGTGATTATCGTCATCATTATCCTCCTCATCGTCGTTATCGTCGTCACTGTAATCATCATCAGCATCAACATTAATTCAACATCACCTTAGTTTTTTCCCCTCGTTTATGGGTTCTGCACGTGTGTGTGTGTGTGTGTGGGTGTGGGTGTTGATAGAGAGACAGAGTGTGTGGTGTGTGTGTGTTGTGTGAGGGGGAATAGAAAGAGAGAGAGAGTGTGTGGTGTGTGTGTATTGTGTGTGTGAGTGTGCGCGCATCTGCAAAATGAGAGGTGCCCCCCACATGTGTGTCTGTCTGTCTCTCTCTGTGCATCTGCAAAATCACACACACAGGTGCCCACACACACACACACACCCACATTCTGTCTCACTCTCTCTCACACACACACACACACACACACACACACACACCACAACACACACACAACACACGCACACACGCACGCACACACACACACGCACACACACATACACACACACACCACACGCGCGCACCACACACACACACACCACACACAACAGAGACAGAGGCAGACAGATAGACAGAGAATTGTAACTGAGGCGTTAAGTTTTGCACTGAGGGGATTTTCTCATTCCATATCATCTTTTACCTGATTGGCACTCACTGTTCCAGGTCTGCTGTACGATTTTCTGGGCACATACAAAGCTTCCTTTTATTTAGCAGGTTGGTGTCATTCGCCCTTTTTCTGGTCATTCGCGCCCTGATTCTGAATGTGTTTAGACTGAGATCTACGGTCATTATGTGCACCAGTCATAGGATTTAATCTCGCTTAATCTTTAAAACATGCAAAAATAGCTCAGTGGTAGAGCGCCGGAGTCGTAATCTTGGTGATCCTGGGGTTGCAGGTTCGAATCTTCGCGGGGTCATTTCGGTACAGGGGGATTTTTTTTTTTTTTTTATTACCTTGAAATATATCATATTGGTTCTGACTCCATTTCCCATACAGTCCTTCGAATGACTATAATAAACCGAGGTTCTGTGTGTGAACACACGTGTAACATCTTGCACACACGTAATATCCCATCACCATCTTCCGGAAGAGAAGGCCGTTGGTGTGGATTACACATAGCATGCACCTTGCGTGAGAAATGGAAAACAGTGACGGAAGTGAGGAAATTGAGTGAACGATATTGACTGGGTGACACGGGAAAAACGACTGAATTGAAGCGTCAGCCAGCTGGCAACTCTTCAGTCGGCACTATCCAGGTAGGCAGCCCATTGTGTAAACGAGTGTGGAATGTAAAACGCTTAGAGCTCGGTCTCTAGCCGAGGATAGGCGCAGTATAAGTATTCATTAACAGTAATAATAACGATAAATGTTAGGCCCAAACGAAAACTTTTCCCACCATGAACTGCCATTGTTTGTTTGTATTCTCTCTATATAGTAACGCGCAGGTCGGACATCCAAGAAGTCGTATCCAGGAGACCTTCGTCTGAAATACTCTCATCTTGCTCAATAATTCAGTTATCCATCAGTTATAAAACCGTGCGCAGTGTATCCAGGATATCCAGGAGACCTTCGTCTGAAATACTCTCGTCTTGCTCAATAATTCATTTATCCATCAGTTATAAATCGTGCGCAGTGTTCCAGGATATCCAGGAGGACCTTCGTCTGAAATATCCTTTCATCTTCTGTTTCGTCTTGTAAATCCGTTCATTTATCCGTCAGTTATAAACCGTGCGCAGTGTATCCAGGAGACCTTCGTCTGAAATCCTTTCATCTTGCTCAATAATTCAGTTATCCATCAGTTATAAAATCGTGCGCAGTGTATCCAGGAGACCTTCGTCTGAAATCCTTTCATCTGCTCAATAATTCAGTTATCCATCAGTTATAAATCGTGCGCAGTGTATCCAGGAGACCTTCGTCTGAAATCTTTCATCTTGCTCACATGATTCATGTATCATCAGTTATAAATCGTGCGCAGTGTGGTCTCGAAACTTAATGGATGTGGTGCCGCGTTTTGGGGGGAGTCCGCATTCAGTGACGCATCCTTGATGAACCTGAAACCGTTTAATCGGTTGTAGTGGCTCAAAATATTGAACCAGCGCCGAATAACATGTACACACTATACCAGATTAGAGTGGCAGTGGGCGTGCGTGCGCGCGCCGCGCGCGCGCGCGTGATATGTGTGTGTGTGGCTAGTGTGTGTGTGTGTGTGTGGGTGTGTGTGTGTGTGTGTGCGCAGCGCGCACGCTGTGGTGTGTGTGTTGTGTGTGTGTGTGTGTGTACGCGCGCGCGCGCAGACTATACACGCTCGTACTTTGTACGTGGCTTCAGAATGTAGGCCGTAGTACCTCCCCACGTGCACGCGACGAGTGTTGCTCAGAAGCATACGTCTCTCTCTCTCTCTCTCTGTCTCTCTCTCTCTGTCTGTCTGTCTCTGTCTCTCTCTGTCTGCGTGTTTAAGGTTGTCTGACGGGCACAGGGGCGCGCTGGCGTTGTTGCTGCTGTTTTGTGTTCGGCGACAGCAGACGGAAGAGAAGTCGTCGGACAATGTGGAGGCAAACTTTGTTAAGAGGAAACAATAGGTTCATCTGAAGCTGAAATGTGAAATGTTTAAGCCTCTGTGTTGTGCGTGCATGCGTGTGTGCTCGTTCGTTTGTTCGCTTCATGTGACTGAATTCCATCATCCATCAGAACGGGGTAGGAAAGGGATGTAATCTTGCGATGGGAGTGTGTGTGTTGTGTGGTGTGTGGTGCTGTGGGTGTGTGTGTAAGGCAGGAGAGATCCCACTTCGACCCTAGTTCTTTTCTCCTCCGGAGTCAGCTGTGGATCCTTTCGACCTAGAAAGAACAGGAAAAAAGAGACCACTCGGAGGAAGATGAGGAAGGGAATACTAAGTAGGGACGGATGAAGAAAGTATAGCTCCCCTAGAGTTAAGTCCCATAGAAAACTGGCGTTGATGCCTGTGCTCCCTAGTCGGCAAAAAAGGGTACCGAAATGATCATTTGAATGTGTGAATGTGTGTGTGTGTGCGCGCCGCGCGCGCGCGCGCGAGCATGAGTCGTATGATGTGATGTGTGTGCTGTGTGTGTGTTTGTGTTGATGTGATGCGTGTGGGGTGATGTGTGTGTGTGTGTGTGTGTGTGTGTGGGTGTGTGTGTGTGTGTGGCGCGAGAACCTGCGGGAAGGAATCGGTTTTGCGAAGAATCGGTCGAACCAAGCCAGACACGGCATCAAAAAACGGCACACTCGGGTGGAGTTAAGAAGAGAACTAAGTGGAGATAGGGGCGGAAAGTAAGTTCAGTGTTCAGCCCATTGGGAAACTGGTTTTGATAGCCTGTGCTCTTGTCGGCAAAGGGCCAAAGCAAAGTGTGTGTGTGTGTTGTGTGTGTGTGTGAGGTACAGGAATTGGGTTAGGGCGGGTTTTGATTTTGACATGTTGCCCCAACAGTATATTTGACAATCGACTGCTTCTTTGAAGTATTTTGTCACAGTCCTGTCTTGTTCTACATTAACTTTGACGTAAAGTGACGTAATCGCCATCCTGTTGGGGTGCTTTTTTCTAGACTACTCGAGAACAATTTTAGTCATTGATGTGACCTTTGAGTCAATGCAGTTTTTAAACTTCAAAATAAAGATTTAATGAGGATGGATAATGGTGGGCGGTATGTGTTTCCTTGAAACTTTTATTGATCATTCTTATGATATAGGAATGGTGTGTACATATGCGTGGTGGAAGCACTATCTCTGGGTCAGGTGAACCTTTAACCTCGTTGTGGCACGCCATGTGCCTGGCTACTGTAATCTAGACGTGTGTCACGTAACGTATTCCGCGTCACGTGATTTTAACATCACTCCGGATCACTGTCAATAACGTTCAAGTCTGCTTGAAAGCGTGTGGTCAACGCAAAAATCATCGGAAGAAAACAAGGGCAGAAAAAGAAGTCAACAATACAAAATTTCTTTCCGCACAAACTATGCGAATCGCTGGTTTGCAGCTGTTCGCTATCACTCTTCAGCTCTTCAGTCACAGATCTCACGCCTTATTCACAAAATTACCACGCTACAAAACACATCAATTTCGAAATCTTTAAAAAGTAGGGCCCAGATAAGCTGATTAAAAACTTCGCTGTTTTCGGGTCTGTCCAGGACGTCTGCACATGTAAACGTCACAGAACGACGCTAAA
>JADBJO010013018.1:45000-54557 GCA_016801955.1 Conus betulinus | reverse complement strand
ACAATGAAGAAGAAGAAGAAGAAGAGAAGAAGAAGAAGAATATGAATGAAGAGAAGAAGAAAAGGAAGAATCTTTTTTTCTTTTTTCTGTAAGAATACTAACAAAGTTAACAATCACAAAGGGCGTTGAGCGCTTGAAGCGACAAGAATTTATAATACGAATACGAATGATTTATTACCAGAATTAGAGCAGTGGAGAAGTTAGTAAGAAGCCGATTAGTCGTAGCACCCTCACGTAGCGTAAATCTTCGAACTACATGGAGAAGGTCGAAGTTGTCAGGGAGATAATTGTCGGGTGACAGTCATCATCGAAGGCGAGGAAGACCCCCCCCCCCCCCCCCCCCCCCCCCCCCCCCCCCCCCCCCCCCCCCCCCCCCCCCCCCCCCGAGTTCTGTCAGCTGAAGCTGTTTAGTAAACATACCGATCTGTTCACTTGAAGGACAAGAGTCTTTTGCTTGTTCAGTCGGTATTGCTCTAAGGCACTGTGCCGACGCTATTGTCAGACTGGTTGGACGTTGGAATTATCACCAGTAGGCGCCCACCTACACGCCCAGCAACATCAGTTCGAATATGACAGCATCAGCGTTCTCGACTGTGACAATAATAGATGGTTTCAGCGTGGGGTGAAGGAGGCTATACCTATTGCCGCCAACAACCCCACACACTCAACCGGGACCGGGGCAGACACACCTTGCCATCGGTGTACAACACCCTCATTGTTCAGTCACATGACCAGGGTTCGACCCGTGGTCGTGTGCACTGAACTCCAGTTCACCCAGTAGCAACACCACCACTGATGAAGACGGACGGAGGTCTGTCGAAAGCTCCAAGTAAGTGCCATTCCAGGTGAGTGACCTGTTCAATTCTGGTAGTCATATGGTTGGACGTTGCTGTAGCTTTCTATAGGATGATTACTGTGTGAACGTGATCCCAGAAGCCACTGGGAATTTTTTATGTCCAGTTGGTGAGAGAAGTAAAGGGTTGCTAGTCTATTACGCAGGAACATGTGCAAATGCTATCGTGTGGAAGAATGTCATTAGAGGCAAATTCGTCAGAGATGTGAACAAGGTGGAGGAGAAGCAACATGGATAAGGCCATGGTGCAAGGGAGGTCTTTTGTTTCAATCCCTGTATAAACTGAACAGAGAACGAGGAAGAGGGAGAGAAGAACAACAACACGACAGAGAGAGTGAGCAGGACAGATTAGAGTTGAAAGAACTTGGTGTGGGCGACAGAAGAAAAGAAGAAGACTTCTACGTCGAAGAAGAGTCCCCAGAGACGACCACAGAGACCCAGTCCTGGAACCTGGTGCCAGACAACCCAGGGCGTCACCATCACCTGCTGCTGAGGCATTTTTGGAGTGACCTGTCTGTGAAGTGTGGTGTGTGTGTGCAAGTGTGTGTGAGTGTGTGTGTGTGTGTGTGTGTGTGTGTGTGTGTGTGTGTGTGAGTGATACGAATAATGATTTTATCCAGCTGAAATGTACCTGTTAGGGGACAAAATGTTATCTGTGTGTGGGAATGCAAAGAACTGGATGAAAAGGGGATCGATCGGGCAAAACCTGAAACGTGATTGGGAGAAATGAGCATGAGCAAATCGTGATCGTACAAACCCTAATTGGGGGGGAAACGTGATAAGGGGAAACGTGACCAGGCAAAAAGTGATTGGGCACATCAGAATGTAATTGGTGGAAACGAGACTGGGGAAAACGTGTGTGGCGGAAAACGTGGTTGAGCAAAACATGTCTGGGGCAACATGACTGAGCAAAACATGACTGGGGCAACATGACTGAGCAAAACGTGACTGGAGCAACATGGTTGAGCAAACGTGACTGGGCAACATGATTGAGCAAAACGTGACTGGAGCAACATGACTGAGCAAAACGTGACTGGGGCAACATGATTGAGCAAAACGTGACTGGGGCAACATGATTGAGCAAAACGTGACTGGAGCAACATGATTGAGCAAAACGTGACTGGGGCAACATGATTCAGCAAAACGTGACTGGGCAACATGATTCAGCAAAACGTGACTGGGGCAACATGATTGAGCAAAACGTGACTGGGGCAACATGACTGAGCAAAACGTGACTGGGGCAACATGACTGAGCAAAACGTGACTGGGCAAACATGATTGAGCAAAAACGTGACTGGGGCAACATGATTCAGCAAAACGTGACTGGGGCAAACATGATTCAGCAAAACGTGACTGGGGCAAACATGATTCAGCAAAACGTGACTGGGGCAACATGACTGAGCAAAACGTGACTGGGGGAACATGACTGAGCAAAACGTGACTGGGGCAACATGTTGAGCAAAACGTGACTGGGGCAACATGATTCAGCAAAACGTGACTGGGGGGCAACATGATTCAGCAAAACGTGACTGGACAAAACTTGATTAGGGGAAACGTGATTGACGGAACTGCAATTTGGGGAAACGTCACAGGGCAAACGTGATGGGGGGGAAACGTGACAGAGGAAACACATGATAGGGCAAAACGTGATTGGGGGAAACGTGACAGAGGAAACGAGCAAGGCAAAACGTAATAGGGGGAAAACGTGACTGGACAAAACGTGACTGGACAAAACGTGACAGGGCAAAACGTGAGGGACAAAACGTGACCTGGACAAAACGTGACTGGACAAAACGTGACAGACGAAACGTGACAGGGCAAAAGTGATGGGAAACAAAATGGGGGAAAACGTGACTGGGCAAAACGTGACTGTGGGAAAAACGTGACTGGGCAAAAAACGTGACTGTGGGAACGTGACTGGACAAAACGTGACTGGGCAAAACAAGGGAAACGTGACTGTGGGAAACGTGACAGAGGAAACGTGACTGGCCAAAAGGTGACAGGGCAAAACGTGGCGCACCATCTCTGATGGTTGGGGCAAGTACCTGGGGGGATCATCTGTCCATGCTCTTCCTGGTTCACTCACTGTGGCGTCTGTTGTATCTGTCTGTCTTTTTTGTCTGTTTGTCTGTTGTTTGTTTTTTTGTGCACCTGTACATGGTCTCGTAACATGTCCATTTTGTGTTTCAGCTTTTTTTCCTTTACTGTGTGTCAGACGTCTTCACACACACACACACACACACACACACACACACACACACACAGCACACACACACAAACACACACAATACACACACACACACGCACACACACACACACACACACACACACACACACACACACACACACACACACACACACACACACACACACACAAGTGAGTAGTAGTAGTAAAATGAAACTACAATTCCGCCATGTCAGCAGCATGGACAGTATGACCAGCAGGATCCCTGTCAAGATGACGAATACGCCAATAAAGAAGTGAACAATGCAACAGAACGTGAAGGGAAGAGAACTCCTCCACAGACAATTATCAGTGGAGCCTCAGAACTGCCCACCACGAGTGCTCGAATCAAACACAGTCACAGCAGTGTGCAGGGTGTTTCTGTCAACACGGTCAGTCTCCGACAGAACTTCAGTCCGACTTGTTGGTGATTCTGCTGTCAGAGACATTGACCTGCGCAGAATACTGCCTCGGCAACACTTTGTACCAAAAGTATGTGCCTCAGGCATGGCAACTGATGACTTGTTTAACTGGCTACAGCAACAGAAGGGTTGTCCTGAGCTCAAAGTATTGATTATACATGTTGGGATCAATGACTGTAGAGCGACAAGACAAGTCCCCAGACAGACATGGTGTGACCTTTATCCATCTGGCCACCCAGACTTTTTCAAAATGCCAGAATAGTCATCAGTTCTATAATACGAGAGGCAAACACCACCTCAATACCTTTATTTCACCCACTAATCTCAACATGCAAAAAAGCCTGCGAAACGCTGAACGTTGATTTTATGGATAATTTGCACCACATTCACAACCACTGAAGGAAAGCCCAAACTTGCGTTGTACAGTAATTTCATCCATCCCAGCGAACCAGGTACTGCCAAACTGGCGATGAACTTTAAGCAGTCCTTGTTCCCTTTCAGTCCCATGTTTTTAATTCAAGACAGAATGGACCGGTGACTTCTAAATGTCAAAATAGGTCTGTCAATAACTGGCATTCAATCCCAAATCAACAAAACAGGCTGCCAGATTATAGGCCGCAAAGCAGCGCCCCAACTAATGAGTGTCTACCTGCAGAGTCCATGACTCACTACCCACCCCTTTTCCGCAGAAACAATCACTGCCCCCCCTCACACTTCAAGTGCCTCTGATCGTGCCCCCCCCCCCCCCCCCCGCCCCCCCCCCCCCCCCCCCCCCCCCCCCTCCTCTCAGTGTATAGCGGCGGCCAGACAACTCCGCTAAACCAAATCCCTCTCCACTATCCTCCATACCCGGGAATGACCACTGCAGCGCCGGGTCGTCACAGGTGTATGACCCAATGTTCAATGATGACAATGCCTTCACCATGAACACAAACACCGCCTATTCCGTACGACCAACTTCTGTTTAACCTGATGACATCTTACATAAACACACATCAAATGCAACAAAGTCAATTTGCTGGTTGATAATACATTTAGTGTGGTGTGCGTGTGTGTGTGTGTGTGTGTGTGTGTGTGTGTGTGTGTGTGTGTGTACGTGCGTGCGTGCGTGAGTGTGTGTGTGTGTGTGTGTGTGTGTGTGTGTGTGTGTGTGTGTGTATGCATGTGTATGCGTGCATATGTATGTGTGTGCGCAAGTGTGAGCGCGCGCGTGTATATATTATATATATATATATATATATATATATATATATGTGTGTGTGTGTGTGTGTGTGTGTGTGTGTGTGTGTGTGTGTGTGTGTGTGTATGAGCGCGCACGTGCATGCGCTCAGGTGTGTGTATGTGTGCTTCCGTATGTTCGTGCATGCGAGTGTGTGTGTTGTAATAAAACAGAGAGCTCAGCGTGGAGCTGAACATTGCATCGCTAGACTTTGGTGGAGGTCACGACGTTTATTTAGTATAGAATATCTGCGCGAGGTGAGCAGGACTGCCTTTTCACTGAACAAAGTGTTTAGTTTTCACACGTGTACATAATATAGGAATAGCACAAAATATTGCGTATTTCCGCTTTTTTTTTTTCCTTTCACACATTGTTCCTTTTTTTCCTCACATTGTTACTTTATTTGTTTCCTTGAATATGTAGTTTGATTTTGTAACCTCTGAGATTTAATGAGACTAGTTCAGTGCTTGTGTATTCCTTAAATGGTTTCATTTTTCTTGATGTGCGTTGTTAATTGTCAATTTTGAAACAGTGATTTAAGTAAGTTAGATAACAGAACTAGTTTTATCTGTATTAAATGGTTCATAGTCCTTATGATTGTATTGTATGCATTCATCTGCGTATTACGTTGCATAAAGCAGCAGACTGTGCATAAGATTAAAGTTGAATATTGACTGACATTTTTGTAACACTATGCCTTCTGCGTTAGACACATGGCCGCACAGGAGGGGCTTCGATTAGGATTTTTAAATATCAACCGTGCTAGAAATAAAGCCGATGAAATTGCAACGATTCTATATAATAATGGCAATAACTTTCATGTTTTTGGTATTGCTGAATCTCGATTAACAGATTTGATTCCTGATTCCGATATGTACATACCTAACTATAATATAAACCGACTTGATCCAGTTACACCTGAGTCAACTGGATTACTTTTGTATTGTTCAAACTCAATAAACTTCAAAAGAATGTCCCATTTGGAAACATATGTTGAATCTATCTGGATAGAAATTACTTTTAGACATTCTGAACCAATCTTGGTAGGATTTCTGTATAGAAACCCAGCTGAAACTACCAACTGGTATGACAAGTTTAATTCAATGATGGATGCTGTAAATGTTGAGTCTAAAGAAATAATTCTTTTCGGTGATTTTTAATATAGATTTGACAAAACCTGGAACAAAATGGAGTCGTGTTTATGCTATGTATAGATTAGAACAAATAATTGATCGACAGACACGTATTACTGAACATGCTGAAACTCTAATTGATTATATTTATGTTAACACAAAAGCAAACACAGTCGAAATGTGTTCCGTACAGACCGGATGCAGTAACCATTCATCTGTTTGTTTAAACATGGAGGAAGAAAGGTATCAAAATTCCCAAGATTGGGCATAAGGAAATCTTTTACGGATGCTTTACACATTTCGATAGAAAAACGCTTATCTTTACGAATTACTTCACTCAGGTTTAGATTATGTTTATCAGATAAGAAACTCCGACAACGCTGTTAACTTCTGGTTCAATGCATTTAATTCAGTGTATAATAAACATGCTCCTTTTGTAAGAAAAAGAGTGAAATATGTAATAAAACCTCCTTGGCTGACTAAGGAAATAGACAATGAAATATATAAAAGAGACCATTATCTCAGGTCATGAAACAAAGAACAATTCAGAACACAAAGAAATAGAGTTAATTCTATGAAACGAATAGCGAAGAAAAAATATTTTCAAGATTTATCAACTTCTTCACAGAATTCGAAAGTGATGTGGAAGGCTATTAATCTTTTAACCAATAATAAATAGAAGGTTTCTTCTCAAAATCCGGTTAAAGAAATATCACCAGAAGATCTTAACTCTCATTTTGCAAATGTTGCTGATAAGATAAAAACTAATGAGAACGATTTACAAGAGTCACAACAATATTGTCGTTCCAAAAATGTCACTTCCGTTTTCTCCATACTGTATATTTCAATAAATGAAGTTTTTGATTGGTTGCTGAATTTAAAACAGTCAGAAACCAGAGACTTGGACGGAATCGATGGAAAGATATTAAGAATCTCTTCAACAGTTATCGCTGATACACTTACCTATGCTTATAATCTGTGTATTGAAAAGAATATTTCCCCGTATAAAATTTAAACAGGCCAAAGTGATACCTTTTGCTCAAGAATGGAGATCCTGCCAATCCGTCTAATTATAGACACATTTCAATTCTTTCCCTTTTGTCAAAACCAATGAAAGACATGTTCAAATACATTTATATTCTCATCTGAAATATTATGATCTAATTCATGAAAATCAATCAGGTTTTCGACAAAATCACTCTGCCATTCATCTCTCATACAGCTTATAGATAAATATCTATCTAATATAAACAATAATAATAAATTTACTGGAATTCTTTTTGTTGATTTTGCTAAAGCTTGTGGCGTTGTTAGCCATTCACATCTTATAAAAAAAAAAAAGCTTACACATTACAAACTATCAAGTAAGGCTATATAGAGTTTATCAGATCTTTTCTTACTGATCGCCAACAACTTGTTGAAATTAGTTCCAACAGGTCTGAATTACTTCCTTTGAAATTTGGTGTTCCTCAAGGATCTGTTTTAGGACCCCTCTTATTTTCTATCTACATAAATGATTTGCCTTTATATATAAAGTGCGGTTGCGAAATGTTTGCTGACGACACTGGATTGCAGTCAGATAGTGCTAATCTTACCATTCTAATAAGTAACCTACAGAGTAATATCAATAGACTAATTCTATGGACAGAAATGAACCACATGGCCCTCAATGCAGATAAAACTAAATGCATGTTTGTGACCACACGTCAAAAAACGACAGAAAATGAGTTTACCGTTTGTATCATTATATGTCAAAGACCAAAAGATCGAGGCGGGTAACATCTCATAAGATATTAGGGCTTTATTATTGACAATGACTTATCATGGTATGATCACATTACTGATCTTGGAAAACGTATATCCGAAAGAATTTATCAGCTTACAAAAATAAAAACATTTTCTTAATCTTCAAACCAGGAAAGTATTTTTTCACGCACACATTTTATCTCTTATTAACTATGCGTCCACCTTATGGTTTTTTTTTTTTCTTTTTAATGCTGATCGATGAGAATGAGGATGATTAAGATGATGCTGCTACGGATTTCCATTTCGGTCTGAGACTACATGACAGGGCTGTACTCTACGCTTCCTTTCATAATATATCCCGCCGTCAACCAGGCCCGAGAGATACAGGCACCTGCAGTATTGGTCAGGAAATTCGAGCAACACTCTCAGAAACGCATCCATTAAGTGGATGAAACTCGACTGTGTGGGTCCCAGTCTTCCCAACTGAGTCCGCAGCAAACTCAACTCTGGGTAGGAGCCGGTCAGGGCAGAAAAAAACCCACATGCCTCTGATGGGATTCGAACCCACGACCTCCCCAGCCGGAAGTCCGCGACGCTAGCCACTTCGCCACGGCGGCTGGTTTATGGGATAATTCTAGTGAAACTAATTTGAAACAAATAAGTCGTCTACATAAAAGAGCTATAAAGATAATACATCTGAAATCTACTACTTTGAGATGGAGTGATTATAGAACATTAAATATTCTACCGTTTAAAGAAAGACTCTTCTTCAACAAATGTTTATGTATGTACAATGTAGTGAATAGAATAGCTCCAAAGAAAATAATCCAAAACTTTGTTATCAATGAAAACAGACACTCACACAAGCTTTCCTTCCCCAGACCCCGCAACAATCTCTACAAATCTAGTTTTACATATTCTGGAGGTACGATATGGAACAATTTACCATCTTCTTTAAAATCATGTCATTCGAAAGGATATTTTGAAAGAGCTCTTAAAAGGAATTTGATGGAAAAATTATCGAATGATTAATGCTTATTCAATTGCCGAATCTCTCTCTCTCTCTCTCTCTCTCTCTCTCTCTCTCTCTCTCTCTCTCTCTCTCTCTCTCTCTCTCTCTGTCACGTATATGATGTGATATGTAATGTTAATTACAATATTTACTTAACTTGTACAATCGTTTGATAGCATTTTGATCCTTTGAATGTGTTAATTGCTTAATTTTTTTTTTTTTCATAATGTGTTGATAACTGATTTTGTTTGATGGTTCCTTCAATTATTTTTTCCCCTTTTTTTGTGAGAGCAGGATGACAAAAAGCTGTAAAGCTTATTCTTTAACCCTCAATAAAGATAATTTTGACTTGACTTGACTTCACACACACACACACACACACACACACACACACACACACACACACACACACACACACACACACACACTCGCACACACACACACACACACACTGAGTGAAACCATTTATTGTCAGATTAGCATAGTGATGTACTCTCTCTCTCTCTCTCTCTCTCTCTCTCTCTCTCTCTCTCTGTCTGTCTCTCTGTCTCTCTCTCTCTCTCTCTCTCTCTCTCTCTCTCTCTCTCTCTCTCTCTCTCTCTCTCTCTCTCTCTCTCTCTCTCAAAAAATGTCGGTTGCTGTTTCCTGTGAGACAGTGCTTTGGTTCTCCGTTTGTCATAGCTGGTCATTTAGGCCCACGTTGGTGATCTTTCGTTTGTCGTTAACTTTATTATTCCCAAATAGATCAATACCGGGAATCGTGTTTGTAATGTTTTATACATTTTTCGTTTCATGAATTCTTGACGCTGCATTAATGATAGCCCCCTTGACATGAAGACTGTATTTTGTCATTGTAAATAAAAACGATTCTGAAGCGTCTGAAGCGTCTCTCTCTCTCTCTCTCTCTCTCTCTCTCTCTCTCTCTCTCTCTCTCTCTCTCTCTCTCTC
>JADBJO010013018.1:30000-40000 GCA_016801955.1 Conus betulinus | reverse complement strand
CCTGTCTCTGGTTCCAGAAACAAAAGATGCTCTGTTATTCACTGAAAGGAGGACAGAACATTAAATCCACGACTGCAGATCCACAGAGGATACTGAGTGAAGAACAAGTGTATTTTCTATGTGTCTTGACCACCAAGTGTGCGTTATGGGCCACAGGACAATAAAGGTTGTGCGAAGACCACAATGGATAAACTGCACCAAGATACACGACCTCAGAAAACCTTGCCCAGGGTTAAAACCACAGCGCCAGCGACATCCATGCTGACCATTAACGTAAGGGATGCATACGGAACAACGAAGCCAAATGACAGAAACTCAGCTGCCATCTTCTAGCGCAAAGAAGGAAACGGAATGCGAGAAATTAGATGGGGAAAGTCTACTTAAAATCAGTGTGCTAATGGGAAAGAACATATCGGAGCACAAATGTGCCACATTTGTAGCCAACATGAGTGATTGTGAAGTAAATCGATCAAGGTCAATGACATCTCAAAAATTCAGACGTCAGCGAGAGAAATCCCAGGAAACAGAGGAAGGCTGCACATGCAATTGAGAAGAAAGAATTGCAGAACAGTGGGAAACGACCTGAAATGAAATCGCAATGCCCTTAACAAAGAAAAAAATCAGTAAGGAGCAGAAGGAGCAAAAAGAACAAAACCCAGACTGCTTCTTCAGAGACCCCTTCCCATTTGCCAAGAAGCTCTTCAAGAAACCAGAACTCAGAAAGAAACCCAAACTCAGAACACGCAGTGGAGAAAAAAATCCCTCATTAATGTATCAGCATATCAGGAAAAACATAATTACCTTTGCTCTCAGAACGACACACCTCCTGAAATCTATGGCCTGGTGCGGCCAGTGGCGTCGAAGAAAATGATCATAACAAACCACCATCACTGGATAAAGTAAAGGAAGTTGTTATAAAAGCAATAACGTAACCATCGCCTGGACCTGATGAAATACCCTGTCTGCTGTGTATATGAAAGATTCCGTTGATCATCGCTCTAACCAGATAATATCTGTCTGCTGTGTGTGAAAGATTCAGTGTCTCTGAGCGGCTCCAAAACACAATACACCTGGCATGAGGTTCCTAAAGATCTACACTTAATGGAATTAAGCTGATGGAGTGTACATTCCTAAGAGCAGAGCTCGAGTGACATCCTCCAGTTCAGACCAATATCATCTCTGAACATTAGAGGGGAAATGTCTTTCCCTAGTTTGGCAGGAAGACTAATTAATTAAATGTAAATGTGTACTGTGTCATGTGTTCAGGAGGGAGAAAAAGTGAAAGCAAAAAACAAGGGTTGAGGAGGTCGGGGGGGGGGGGGGGGTGCTGATTGGGGTGATAGAACTATAAGAGAGAGAGAGAGAGAGAGAGAGAGAGAGAGAGAGAGAGAGAGAGTTCTTTGCTTGTTTTTCGATTGTTTGTTCGCTTGTTTTTAGTAACTGTACACATCAGATGGCGTATTGACTTAAATATTGGTACACGAGAAATTAGGAAATCCCATGACAAGTTATCAGACCTGGCCAAGGACAACCGAGTTACATTACATTCCGACCTATGAATCAGCACGTGACAAACCAGTCCAGCCCACAATAACACAGGGCCTCTCACCTCTGACCAGTCCCATGCTGTCAGCAGTGACCACACGTCTCCTGCACACCAACCTGCAGCGTGCAACAAGCCAGCGGTGATGTCCACAAGTCAGACAACAACAACGGGTCAGAGTCGTCCTGCATCAACGGTGAGGCCACCGCCCAACTCACGATACAAACAAGACTGTTTTCTGCCCAGCGCCAACAACACCTGCAGCAGCAGCAGCAACACCTGGGAGTGGTGCCCTTCTCTGCCCAGCGCCAACAACACCTGCAGCAGCAGCAACACCTGGGAGAGGTGCCCTTCTCTGCCCGGCGCCAACAACACCTGCAGCAGCAGCAGCAACACCTGGGAGAGGTGCCCTTCTCTGCCCAGCGCCAACAACACCTGCAGCAGCAGTAACACCTGGGAGAGGTGCCCTTCTCTGTCCAGGGCCAACAACACCTGCAGCAGCAGTAACACCTGGGAGAGGTGCCCTTCTCTGCCCAGCGCCAACAACACCTGCAGCAGCAGTAACACCTGGGAGAGGTGCCTTCTCTGTCCAGGGCCAACAACACCTGCAGCAGCAGTAACACCTGGGAGAGGCGCCCTTCTCTGCCCAGGACCAACAACACCTGCAGCAGCTGTAACACCAGGACATTTGCTGGGACAACGTCATCACAGTGACGATCACACCCACTGTGAAGCCGGGCACTGTGTCAACACCATCACAATGCAGCAGCAAGGCAGTGATCTACAGACATCACCTCCTGGTGTGGACGACAAGGTGATCCAGAAGCTCGCCTCTTTCCCACGACGATGCCTAATAAAACTATTTCACCAGCGTCACGTCGTGATCACTATGGGCATAGGGTGTGAGGCACCCCCCACCCCTCCAAAGTGGGAGGCGGGATACGGGTTCCATTCCAAGAGAATGACACTTGAACCTCGCCCAAGAGGGAAGTGGCCAGGCTGTTCACGGAAATCTAGGGGCGACCATGACAATGACAGTGTGCCCTTTGTGACTTGTGACTGGGAACATGGTGGGCTTGTTGTCGGCCTCACAGAGTAGGGCATCATGCATTACATCGATAGATTGGACAGCATTTGTTTGGCAGAGATTTCTGTTGGGGTTTTTTGTTTGTTTTTGTTTGTTTGTTTGTTTGTTTATTTGAGGCGACATCCTCTTAAAATTTTTAGTAATTTTGCTGGACTGACGTGTAACGCAGATAGTAATCCACAATCACAGCTAACAAACATTGCAACTCAACTCAACGCTCACAGATGCTATGACTTTCTGAACTTCTCTCCTTTACTCAAGCTTTCTTCTTGTTCTGCCACAGGTTCGTGTCCCTCTCTCCCGCCCTCTCCATGTTCCCGTACACTCCACTATACCAGTTTTCAAAAGAATGCTGCATTTTCCCAACACAGTTTTAACGTATTAGCTCCTGTCCTTGAAGGAGTTTAATGTCCAGATGTGTACACTCTGGGTGATTCATTACACTATATGAAATGAAAGTACTCGAAGTGACTGTATTTTTGTGTCTGTGTTTATTGTACCACAGAGTGCTAAGCGAGGTGTTCTCAGAGTGAGATTCCAGCCATTGTAGCAGTTTGGCTTCGTTGGATCGCCTCCGTTTTTCTGCCAGTTCCCTGTTGAAGGTATACATGAAGGGATTGATAGCAGAGTTCAAGGTCAATACAAATATAGCCCAGCGCCACGTTCACCTCACCAGGAATGGGAGTACCGGCCAGTGCCAACATCCCACACAGTCCTATGGGAAACCAGCACATAAAATCTGTCACTGCAACAGTGATCAGTCGCTGGGCTATGGTCATGTCCTGTGATACTTTGGTCGTGTTGGTCTTGAAAGCATTGTCCTGGATAGATCGGTAGATGAGTACTTGGCCAACAGAGATAAATAAGAACAGAATGAAGTTAAGGACGATTAGTAAACTGAACGAGTAGAGTTTTCCTTTAAAGTCTCGTTTCGTTACTGGTAGTGGAATACAGATGCCTGTCTGGCTATAGAATTCCCAATGTGACAGCATGGGGAGTGAAGGCAGTAAGATCAGAATCCAGCCAATGGTCCAAGTCGTTAGACAGGCCACTGCTGCTGACAGTCTCTTAAATCGCAAGGTGCTAAATGGAAAATGGAGGACCAGAAAACGGTCCAATGTGATGAGACAGATGATCAGAGCAGACACTTCACTGGACAACAGACACAGAGAGACCAGCCACCTTGCAGACTGTGCTGTGTCTCCACGTGTCATCAAACTGGAGATATCTGCCACGGAACTGTTCATCAGCTATTCCAATGATTGTAATGTAGACACCCATCAAAAAGTCAGCCATCGTAAGGTTGAGGACAAACACACTGAATCCACTTGACGAAGTCATGCTCTTCACTATAGCCCGTGCACAGAAACAAACAGAAGACATTACCACTCATCGACAGACAAGCAGTCAGCCAAAGAAACCCCCGATAGACCCATGATTGTAATAGATCTTCACATGAGGAAAGTTCGTCTCTAGGGGCATGACAAGAGGCGTCCTTAAAATTACTGAAGAGAATTGGGGGACAACATATCTTATAGTTGTCCGTCCAAAACAACACCCAAAGAGTAAGTATATTTAAGCATGTCCGGCGGAAAATTTTCAACTGGGTTGCCCTCTATGTAAAGTTCAGTTAGCTGTGGCGTGAACTGAAATCCACTGGGACTGATGGTATGAATATCACTTAGCGTTAGATTGAGCTTCTGTATGTTGATGAATGGTGAAAAGACTCTAGAATCAAAATGGAGTCAGTGCGGCAAATGACAGATCTACAAACATAAGGTTACGGTGCTGAACGACAGACGATAAATCAGTGTAAAGGGAGGGCAATGGGGTTTGGAGAAAGTGACAGTGTTTGTAAATTTTGCAATTCAAGAAAAGCAGTCATGTTCAGTTGTTTCAGCTTGTTCCTTCTGAGGTCAAGGAACTGCAGGTTAGACAATCTTATTGCAGGGAAGACAGTCAAGGAACACTGAGCAAGAACAAGATGGATGAGGTAGGTATTCTGACTCACATCAGAAAGTGTTATTCCAGAACTGGTTCCATCCAAAGAGCGAATGTCTGGAAACCGTGACGTGGAGAAAGGCGGGGACAAAGGGACGTGTGACCTTGACATAGACAGCCCGCAGGACAACTTGTGTCACACACTATCTCATCATCATGCATTGGACAGTGAGGCCACCCATCACACAGGTGGTCAATGTGTAGACAGGTTGTGGATGCTCTGCATCTGAAAAACCCTGGACACCTCATGTCGTCACATTCCTCTTCATCCATGCGGTCCAAACAGTCGTACATTCCATTGCATCGTGTGTAGACAGGCAGGCAGTCATTGAAGTCACCTGGACAACGGTAATGGCTGTGAGGACAGGACTCATTCGAATTCATTTGTATTGAGTTAAACTTCATGATGCCATCAAAATTGACCAGTGCAGGAAAGTACGAGAAACGTGTTATAGACTTTCCTCTGTATGGATCACAGTTCCGTTCTTCAGAGTGATCTGGGCACTGGGGGGTCTGATCACAAACGTTAGTGTACAAAATACACTGGCCATCAGTGCATGTGAACATGTTGATACAAATGGGATGGGAACAGAACGATTCATCACTGCTATCCTGACAATCGGATATGAAATCGCACACCAGAGAATATGACATTGTGGTAATGTAATCAGTGCATGTGAATGTTGGGATTAACACTGCGTGCTCATTTCCTGTAGGTGACTGGGTTTTGTGTGACAAGTAAAAAATGGAAATGCCATATGTATTCTTGGCTACATACTTTAAACTGATGAAAGCCACACAGAAACATGTGTGTGTCCCATGACCAGCTTGGCACGAAGTCATAGATTCTCGTGGCCAAGACAACAATGGGTGTTATTTCATGACACTGGCTTTGCATACAGTGGCTGTGTACTAGTCCTATTTATTGGGAATGCACAGACTGTACGACCCGATGGTGTTCTTGGAGGAATCACGAACTTAGAAGGGCTGTATGCAATACATTTGGAGTAGTAGTAAAACGATCACAAACCGTAATCCCATAGTGCCCCTCTACTTGACTTTTTCTCAAACGAGATGAATGAATGAAAAAATACAGATCTGTGCTGTATGATTTCATGCCAATACAAAGGCGGCATTGACATATCGTTGGAGAACACACCGATCTGAAAATTAGTTCAAACTACACCCCGTGAAGCCCTGTTATAAAAAGGACTACACCAAGCCAGTCAAAACACACAGACAGGCTGATTTACCTCATCCCCCAAAGAATGGCAATGTTCGTTGATAACGTCGTTGACATCTACACTATGGCGATTAAATCCAGGGGCTTCCATACAAATGAGTAGCACCGTCCACACATGGTTATCATGCCCTGACAGTCAGGACTGCTGAAGGGACAGTGTTCTGCTTCATCCCGTCCATCCTCACATTCGGTCTTCACGTTGCATTCTAAGTGGTGTTTAAAAACTGGAATAATTATCCACTGAACAGTTCCAGAAACCACTGGGCGATCGTTGAGGGGTTTTACTCTCAGGGAAAAAGATGAAGAAAAATCGGAAGCACTACGTCATGATGCACGGGCTTCTTTGGACTCTTACTTTCAGTATCCGTGCATGGTATACACGAGCAAAGTGAGATCCAATCATATTATGATACCATGCCCTGGTTTCCGTTTCCCATTCATTTTTCACTGATGGATCAACCTGCCACAAGGGTGACGCCAGGAAAATGTGACACGAAGGAATTGAAACTCAGCATGGCAGTTTGTCGGATTGGAATACATACAACGTAACGAGCACCATACTGACTCAGATTTCTTCTCAACGTCACATAGCCAGAAGACGGGGATGTCATTGCAACAATCACAGGCCCTGATTCTTCTTGGATTGCGCTTTGTTCTACCAGTCACAGAGCACTAGGGGAGTTAAATGAATTCAATAAAGTGTTGCCAGTGCAGAGCACCGGATAACTTAACTGGACTATGAACCATATGAAATAGACGTGAGCTGCCAATAAAGAGCACAGGTATAACGCAAGGAACTCTGAACAACATACACAACGTTGTACTGCCAATACAGAGCACTGGGAGAGTTTAATGAACTCCAACAACAAGAAAACGGTGCACTGTTTGCACAGAGCACTGGGAGAGTTTAATGAACTCCCAACAATAAACAAGTGGTGCACTGTTTGCACATAGCACTTGGAGAGTATAATGAACTCCCAACATCAAACAAATGGTGCACTGTTTGCACAGAGCACTGGGAGAGTTTAATGAACTCCCAACAACAAATAAATGGTGCGCTGTTTGCACAAAGCACTGGGAGAGTATAATGAACTCCCAACAGCAAACAAATGGTGCACTGTTTGCACAGAGCACTGGGAGAGTATAATGAACTCCCAACAGCAAACAAATGGTGCACTGTTTGCACAGAGCACTGGGAGAGTTTAATGAACTCCCAACAACAAACAAATGGTGCACTGTTTTGCACAGAGCACTGGGAGAGTATAAATGAACTCCCAACAGCAAACAAATGGTGCACTGTTTGCACACAGAGCACTGGGAGAGTATAATGAACTCCCAACAACAAACAAACGGTGCACTGTTTGCACAGAGCACTGGGAGATTCCATTGAACTCTCAACAAGGCAAAAAAAAAAAAGAAAAAGAAAAAGAAAAAAAAAAAAGGCTGATGGCAGCACAGAGCACAGCAGCAGTGTAGTGAAGTTAAACTACATAAGGAATAGTGTGCTGCTGCTATAGAACATTTAGTAGATAAATGATCTCTCTCTCTCTCTCTCTCTCTCTCTCTCTCTCTCTCTCTCTCTCTCTCTCTCTCTCTCTGATGGAATGGGTATTGTTTCCGAGTTGCCATCACCTGAAACAGATTCAGTATCCTTGCACTGAGTAACAACCTGTACAGCGACAGTAACTCACTCACACACACACACACACACACACACACACACACACACACACACACACACACACACACACACACACACATTTATGAAGCGCGCGCCCATTTTGCCGTGATCAGGTAAAGAACAAACGCCAGTTTTCATTTCAATTCTCCCCACTACCAAGACCTTAAAAATTAATTTCTCAAGAATCGGCGGGTTACTCTCTTGATTTGCCTCTTGAGGCATTCAGTGTGTTTCGCTCAGACATCACCTATCAATGTATTTTTTTTTTATGCAATGGGTAGAAGGCCAAGGTCAATTCTTTAGATCTCAACAGATTGTGATGTTCCGGAATCAGTGAGTGTCAGCAACGCCAAGCTGACGCGTTTTACCAGGGCTTTTACACCACGCCGCATGTGAACTGTGTTCTGTGGCAGCTTTTACACCACGCCGAATGTGAGCTGTGTTCTGTGGCAGCTTTTACACCACGCTGAATGTGAGCTGTGTTCTGTGGCAGATTTTACACAACCACGCTGAATGTGAGCTGTGTTCTGTGACAGCTTTTACACCACGCCGAATGTGAGCTGTGTTCTGTGGCAGCTTTTTACACTAAGCTGAATGTGAGCTGTGTTCTGTGACAGCTTTTACACCACGCCGAATGTGAGCTGTGTTCTGTGGCAGCTTTTTTTTTCCCCCTGCAGTGCTGTATTTGTCTTAGCGATCTGTTGCCATTTCGGAATTTTTTTTCGTCAGTTTATTGACACTTCATCGTTAAGTTTTTTTTTTTTTTTTTTTTTTTTTTTTTTTTTTTTGGGGGGGGGGGTTGGTTTTGTTTTGTTTGTTTGTTTGTTTTTTCCCCAGCTTTCTTCTTCTTTGTTCGTTTTATTTGTTTCTCTTTTTTTTCCCCCTTTTTTTAACGAAAATGGCAGCAAGGCAGCAAGCGTTCACCCTGCTTTTTTGTTGTTTGTTTGTTTGTTTGTTTGTTTGTTTTTAAGCAAGACATATTCCTGACAATGACAGTAATCGCCCAGCTACCATCCTCGAGATCTGTTTGGCGGCTGAACGCCCCACTGGACAAGGACTGGTGGTAGCTGTACAACAGATTATGGAGGATCTACCCAGCCACCTGAGAGGCAAGACTGCACTTTGTAACTTAGGGTCTACTCCTCGGAGGTACAGTGTTACAAGTAATGAACATGAATCCATTCATTCTGATGGGTCAGTCTGGGGAAGAAAAGCCAGCGACCATGGTATTTATTGATAACATACCTACATCTTTTGCTGACAGTGACAACGAACACTCCCTATTAAAGGCGGGATGCGAACTTTGTTCCGCGCTAAAATGAGAAAGATTGTGGGACAGTAATAAGAAGTTGACACGTGTCCTCACGGACGTCGATTTTTTGTTTTTTTTTAATGACAGCTCCATCTGTTCCCCTGGAAATAAAACACTTAAGGTTCTTTTTTCACAGCTAAGATATACCATACAGAACAGAAACTTGTGAAAAAGACCAGTTGCGTATTCTAACTGCCTAGAGGAAAAACACACCATGCCTCTGCATGCTTAAAAGGACGTTGTGTCAGGGTGACTGTGGAAGAAGGGAAACGTGAGCGAGAGGGAGGAGAGGTAGGATGTGAGAGAGGTGCATGAGTGAGTGGAGAGGAGGAGAGAGAGGAGAGAGAGAGAGAGAGAGAGAGAGAGAGAGAGAGAGAGAGAGAGAGAATAAATATCCGCCAGGACAGAGGACGCTCCACATTCGGCAGACCACACTGGCTCCTCCCTGGAGCTGCAGAGTCCGACTCGCCGACGGTCAGTGACCCCCAAACGGCGTCGTTCTGAGGACACTGGCAGTCCTGACCATGAGGTCAATTTAAACAGGCCAAACAGGACCGTGGCCATTCAAGTGGCTGTCAAACTACACAGGATGGCCCGGCCCGGCCGCCGTGAACGTATCTCGTTCATACATGGGCATGGCTGGGACTGTTTTCATCGATGATGGCTTGGCTCTTGAACATGGGCTGCAACGTTGAAAAGCTCCTCTTTTGTTGAGTTATGAAGGGAATTACTGTGAAATTATATACGAAAGAAACAGGTAAAAATAGAAGATATAATAGACAAAAGAATCCAAACATAATGTATGTTAATCATCAATCGATAAGGTGAGCATAATTTATCTGAAACGTAGAGGAATGAAAAATGAATTTAAGAGAACATCAGTATTTCGTTATTCAAACAAATGAAAAAAAGACTTAGTGTGTTTGCAAGACGTTCATATCACTGATAAAATGACGATTTAGTGTGGGAAAAAAAATGTGGGGTTGGGGGGGGGGGGGGGGGTGGGGGGGGGGGGAAAAAAAGGGGGGGGGGGGGGGGGGGGGGGGGGGGGGTGGGGGTAGGGGGGGGGGGGGGGGGGGGGGGGGTGGGGGGGGGGGGTGGGGGGGTAATGGGGGGGGGGGGTAACAAAGAGG
>JADBJO010013018.1:20000-22500 GCA_016801955.1 Conus betulinus | reverse complement strand
CTGATGAGACTGGACAATATTTGTTTTTTGTGTACATATTGCATTCAAAATTAGAACGGTGGACATGACACAACGAATATATGTTAACTTGGGATGGTACTCTATTTTCACAACAGGTGATGGAAAATGTGAAGAACCTTGTCCTGACACTCACTATCGTTGTCCATCTGAGTGGCTGTACTGTCTTCCTGTCTACACTCAATGCAATGGATTCTATGACTGTGTCAATGGAGAGGACGAGCAGGACTGTAACAATGCTCCATGTTCTGGACTGTTCCAATGCCGTGCATCTAGAAATTTGTCTCCATGGAGATCATCTGTGTGATGGCTGGGGCCAGTGCCCACATCGTGATGATGAACTGATGTGTGATACGAACCTGTCCTGAAGGTTTGTGCATGTCAAGGCCCTCCTTCCTTTGCGGAAAACCATTTCCAGTGGATCTCTTCTCAGAGCTCCGGCATGTAGATGCTTCAGAATCAGGGATGTCGTTGTATGATTTTAACACTAACGTGTACCTCATTCGTCTGTTCTGTCTCGCTGCTTTATTTCTAATGTATCAGGCACGCTATTTCCTAACTTACCATTCATTGACCTAACAAGCAACTGTGTGAAACATCTTTGACATGCTAGATTTCTTGCATTACAAATTTGAAAATAATAAAATTGGCAAAGAATCCTATCAGGTCAAACTCAATAAACACATCGATCAAATACATTCATTATTTCCCTGACGCTGATTGATGTGTCGGAGACGGATCTTTACCGTACTGAACAGCGAACTGGTTATTTTTTTGCCTCTGTTAATCCCTCTAATCTTTCCTTTTCCGCCATTATTAAATCATTGGACAGAAAGGTTTTAAAAAAAACCATGCCACATCTGCGTGAAGTTGATATCAGATTTAATCCGTTGAGGATTTTCCCTTTGAATTTATTATCCCCAGATGCTGATTATTTACAACGTATCTTTGCCTTCTCCGATTACACTGTTCTGCTGTCCAAACTTACTTCCACCAACAGTGGATCACATAAAGTGCTCTGCTCCCCATACTGTTTTCCCCTTCATGCACAAAAACTGATGCCATCTGAATTGTACAGAGTTTTTTCTTTTTTTCCTTCTGGATGGTCAGTGGGTGCGCCACATTAGGAAACTGGGCTGGCATTTGTCAGTCTTCTGACATTCAGACAAAAGAGAATTGGAAAGCAATGTGTTGATGTGTTGTTCATGCATTGCTGTTTGGCTCATCCTTGTGCGGGTGCCATGTCAGTATCATTTTAGCAGCTAATGAGATAGGGTGGTCATGATGGTTATGTCCACTCTCTGAAAAGGGTCATGGGTCACAGTCTGCCTTGTAAAGTTTGCAAATTTTTCTTTTTCATCCTGTCCAGTGGTGGTCACTTTTTAATCATGGGGTTCCTCACTGTGGATCACATCATCTCGTCGTTTGCTTTGGTACGGACTCCTGGTCTGCTGAAGTCAGTTTCACTGCCTGTCCTCAGCTTTCATAGTACCATGGTGGTGCTGAACCTGATGATTCCCTTGATTACCATTTTGCTTCCTGCTTTGGCTTCTTGGGCTGTCACACTGGGAGCGCCAAGGTCATCATCGGTTTGTGTAGCATTGGCATTATTTAATCAATATAAGGCAAACAAACAGAATTCCAGTGGTCGATATGGTTATAACCTATTAACTTTCATCACTTACCTGACAATCAATGGTTGGCCAAATCGTAATCTACAGGCGAACACCTAAACTCATAGTACTGCTTGAACTCCTCATTAAGGTCAGGTGTATTCTGCAAGTGCCGCTAACCTAATAAAAGTGGCGACCACAAACAGTGCCAGCTGGCTTGTCTCGGCTTTGTCACGGGTACTTTGTGGCCAGGCCACCCGGCCAGCATATAGTCCCAGGATCTAAACGACATCCATGAGATGCCTAACTGGTTGTAATTTGGTTTCCTCTTGGGCTCGGGCTCTTGTCTCTGCCCATTTCTCCCTTTCTCTTGGCGTGGACTGTGGTCCATGAGAACGACAAACAAAGCGCTAGAAGAGAGAGTACTTAACAACATGTTAAAATCATGCAACTTGATTTTCGTCAAGTAAAGAGGCCCATTAAGCAAACAAATAAACAAACAAAAATAGAAACACACCCGTAGTTAATCACTATGTTACTGAAGTGAACTACGATACTACTGAAGAGGGTTTAGGAACATATATTTTCCATCTACCTACTTTTTTTTTTTTTGGCTACTGGCCTTTCTCCTATTATCTTAAACCAGGTAGGTGATACTGAGACAGTACCGACGGCTTCCTGAGCCTGAAGATCCTGCCAGGCAAAGCACACTTGGCTTACTGACACACATTCACGACATGCAAGATGTAGCATCCCGGGGAGACATTCCCCACAGTGATCTGACATCCGAAAGGAGACCCTACCGGCCGCCCTTAGGTATGACACACAAACAACTTTGCATGGAAGACAAGAGAGCTGTTGGTTTTTCG
>JADBJO010013018.1:12500-17500 GCA_016801955.1 Conus betulinus | reverse complement strand
AAACAAACAAAAAAAAGTTACGACTGACTCGACCATCCACTCAATCAAAGGATGACATTGTATTTTACTGATCTCTTCAACATGAAAAAAAAAAAAAAAGACTTAAGACTGACTCGACCATCCACTCAATCAAACGATGACATTGCATTTTTCTGATCTCTTCAACATGCGATGAATGATGATATTCATTCAGATAATATCTCTTATAATGTATTATCTTCAATTTCACTATCCTTCATCTGTCTTATTTCCAATACTTCCACAATGAGTTTCGCAAGTGATTTTATTACAAGTTCATCATCTGATGATGACACTCAGATATGGAATGTATAGAAAAATATTGCTGGTTTTTCTCATTTAAGAATGTGTTTCATTCTGAAAAGTGTCTCAATGTCATAACAGATAAATAGCACAGAATAAATTACGCAAGATTTAGGTTGAGAACTTTAGGTTTCAATGCGAACAAAGATGGTTTGAATATGAAATATCCACAGAATATCATTGTCCTGCATGTAGACATATTATGGATGACGAAGAACACTTTCTGTTCCACTGTACTGCTTAGAATGGACGTGCGGACAAATTGTTCATTTTTCCAGTTAGATTTAGCGAAAAGACAAAATGTCGCTGAGAGAGAGAGAGAGAGAGAGAGAGAGAGAGAGAGAGAGAGAGAGAGAGAGAGAGAGAGAGAGAGAGAGAGAGAGAGAGCGGAGTCATCACTGGAAACAGAAAGAGGGAACATGCGGGGGGAAGGGGTGGGGACATAAAGTGGAGATGAAAGGAAATGATATAGTGGGTAAATTAATCTATCTGTGTTATGTTCTCAGTGACATGATAAAAACATCTAGTCTGTAGTGTCGCTAAATGGCGAATGATAGACAGAGGGATCAGAATGAAAGGCGAAGGCCATGTGACGCAAAATGAATCAAGGAAAAGATTAAATCTCTCTCTCTTCTCTCTCTCTCTCTCTTACAGCAACTCTGGACTGCAGGCCGTCGATGACATTAAGAGCCTGCCCCCCCTCTCAGGGTGACTCCGAGGTCACCGGTACACCCCCACCTCATCGATCAGACCATGACAACTCTACCAGCGATACGACACACAGCGGCGACTTCCCTGATCTTCAGCCAGCTTCAATCAGCGCAGCTGCTACTGCTCAAGGGCCTCTCGAGGTCGGCGGTGGTGGCAGCCGTCAACTGCAACAGTGTGCTGACCAAATCACCACTGATGTGGGGCCAGGCAGAGGCACCGTCGCCGATACTCTGCACTGTGCCGGTGTAGAGGTTGTCACGCGTGACTACCCCTGTGGGCACCAGACAGCTTGAAGACGCAGAGAAGCTCCCTAGAGCGAGGGGTCAGCTACCGAGTTCCTGTGACGAAGCGGATCCCTGTCCGCTTGCAGGGTGCGGTCACGCGTGGCAAATTCAGACAGCAACAACTACGTTTCCAGTCTCCGCGGGCATCTGTCACCCTTGATGCCTGACGGGATGGCCAGCCCAGTGTTGACGACACACACACACGTTCACATTCACATGTCCGTAGTGCACCTACTCCTTTTAAGTTATTGAATTATAATGTTGGGGGATATTGCAAATAAATTAAGTAACCACGAATTTACCAGCTTTTTGAACTCTGCTGATATAATATGCTTGACGGAAACCTTTGTAGATGAAAGTTTTGAAATGAATGTTATGAAAGATTTTGTGTTGTTTTCAGCTCCGGCAAAGAAACTTAGTAGACAAGGTAGGAAAAAGTGGAGGAGTGATGGTTCTGGTACGCAACGGTTTCGCTAATTATTTCAAACCCATCAATGTGAACCTAGACATTTTTGTTGTGTTAGAAATGTCAGCAAATTTTTTCACTGCTGATAAACCAGTTATGTGTATATTCTACTATATTCCTCCTCGGGACTCTCCAGCATACGCCCACTCTGATATGGGCATTGGTATTGATTTAATCGAACACTGTTTAGCAGTGCTGCTGGAGAAAAGATCAGATTTCTATGTTTTGTTGTGTGGCGATTCTAATGCCCGAACAGGTGAAGGCAACAGCCGTGAACTAAACTCAAACTGGACGACGAGTGGTGTTGAAAATGTCTATCTAGAAAGAACTTCACAAGATCTTGAATTCAATCATTTTGGTTTGCAATTGCTTAGCATATGTGACGTCATGCAATGTTCAATTCTTAATGGTGCNCTATCTAGAAAGAACTTCACAAGATCTTGAATTCAATCATTTTGGTTTGCAATTGCTTAGCCTATGTGACGTCATGCAATGTTCAATTCTTAATGGTGCTAACCGTTTTTGTTTTGACGACAGTTTCACTTATGTGTCTTCAACAGGATCAAGTACAATTGACTATTTTCGTATTGTCTAATGACTTATGTAATGAAAATGTTCTAGATTCATTGACAGTTGAAACGTTTGTGTAGAATCCGATCACTTGCCCGTGTCTCTGATTCTTAAAGTGTCATTGCCATCTACCTCGAGAAGTGATCGCTGCGCCAGTGCTCAGTGGGTTGAAAAGTATGTGTGGAACATGGAGGAAAACGATACGTTCCTCAGATGCTTTCTTAGCGTTGATATCCAAGCAAGATTGAATAGTGCTGTTACTTTGATTAATGTGGATGTAAACTTGGCGCTTCAGGTTTTTGTTGACTGTTTGACCAGTTCAAGCGTTTGTATGAGAAAGAAAGTTAAACTAGGCGGGTCCCTTCACAAGGAGACTTGGTTTGATAAGGACTGCTTTTTTACTCGTAAGGAAACCAGATCAAAACTTCGTACATTTAAGCGCACACGTGACACAGGTGACAGGCATACATACATTAAGGCACGTAAAGAGTACAAATCACTTTTGGAACATAAATGTAAACGATTTAAGGCGGACAAAACCCTGCTTCTCGAGAATACCTTGCACAATCCTAAAATGTTTTGGAAAGAGTAAAAGGCATGCACTGGTCTATCTAGAAAGCAGACCCGCCCCAAATAGCATCTCGCTGAAAGAATGGCAGAACCATTTTATGAAAGTGTTTCAGTCTAATCTAGCTAGCCAAGTGAGCAACTCTAATCTGTTACCTATAAATGTCAACGTACGGATTGACTCACTAGACAACAAAATCTCCATTGAGGAGGTACAAAGAGCTATAAACTCTTTAAAAAAACGGTAAGTCAAGTGGCGAAGATGAAGTTTTAGCTGAAATGTTAAAAGCGGCAGGAAACCACGTTGTTCACTTTTTGACCGAATATTTCAACGCTATTTTGATGAAGGACAGTATCCTGAAATGTGGTCAAGTGCTGTAATTGTCCCCATTTAAAAAGAAGGTAGTCCTCGTGTCACAGAGAGAGAGAGAGAGAGACAGAGGCGAGAGAGAGAGAGAGAGAAAAGAGAGAGAGAGAGAGAGAGAGAGAGAGAGAGAGAGAGAGAGAGAGGAAAGAGGGGATGGGGAGGTGGTAGAGAGAGAGAGAGATAGAGAAACAGACAGACAAACAGACAGACAGACAGACAGACAGAGAGAGAAACAGACAGACAGACAGACAGACGACAGAGACTGAGAAAGAACCAGAAAAGAAAAAAAAAAAAGAAAAGAGAAGAAACACGTGAAAAAGTAAGAAAGGAAGGCGGAGATACAGGATGGAAATTAAAACAGACAGAAATTAAGAGAAAAAAAAAAGAGAGAGAATAATCCGTTTTTTACGCACACGTAGTCAATGCTTCGAGCCAACGGCTTAGAATGCCACCCAGAAGTTTATAAACACAGAACGGCTTTGACGGATGGCGATAAAAGGCAAGACGTGCGTTAAAAGCAAAGCTTACTCCCCACCGACTACGGTACCCCCCCCCCCCCCCCCCCCTCCTCCCCACTTCCAGACCGGTCTTACTGTCTTCAATCAGGATGAGCGTTAAACTGGCTTTGAGAAAGCTAAGGCGAAAGATAATCACATAGATCTCCCAACAGTATCATTAACATTATCCCTATTCGCTCACCAGTCTCTCTCTCTCTCTCTCTCTCTCTCTCTCTCTCTCCTCTCTCTCTCTCCTCTCTCTCTCTCTCCTCTCTCTCTCCTTCTCTCCTCTCTGTCGCTCTCTCTCTCTCTCTCTGTCTGTCTGATCTCTCTCTCTCTGTCTCTCTCCTCTCTCTCTCTCTCTCTCTCTGTCTGTCTGTCTCTGTCTCTCTCTCTCTGTTCTCTCTCTCTCTCTCGCTTTCTCTTCTCTCTCTCTCTGTGTCTCTGTCTCTCTCTCTCTCTTTCTTTCTCTCTTCTCTCTGTCTCTCTCTCTCTCCTCTCTCTCTTTCTCCTCTTTCTCTCTCTCTCTCTCTCTCTGAACGAATGTTAAGCAGATAAAATCGTTTTGTGCGTGCGTGCGTGCGCACATGTATGAGTGTGTGTGTGTGTGTGTGTGTGTGTGTGTGTGTGTGGTGTTCGTGTGTGTGTGCGTGCGCCTGAGTGCGCGCGCGCGCGCGCGTGTGTGTGTATGTGTGTGTGTGTGTGTGCGTGCGTGCGTGCGTGCGTGCGCGCGTGTGTGTGTGTGTGTGTGTGTGTGTGTGTGTGTGTGTGTGTGTGTGAAAATGCACGAAAACATGCTAACACACATTTTGCGTCAGCTGAAACCTCACAGCAACCAAAAAAAAAAAAGGATTTAAAGGATTTGTCTCATCATTGGAGACAAAGGTATCTTAGGGAACGACTCCAAACTTGCACAAATGACGGTGTTTCTTTATCAGCTCAGACGTACGCTGTTCGTCAAGTCTGGGACTTCCAAGACGCTAATAACTGAAGGCCAATCCAAAGGCCGTCCTATACTGAATCAGTTCACCATCTAAGAGAATAAAGCAAAGACATTTATTGACCTGAAGCTTAACTAAATGGAACAAAAACTGGGGTGAAACTTGATGAATTCAACTCTCAACAGTTTTTGAGATTTTTTTGCATTTTGCATAACGGACGTTCTTTGTTTCGTAACATTCTGCGCATTTATTTCTAAAAGGATAATATTTTTTGTG
>JADBJO010013018.1:5000-7500 GCA_016801955.1 Conus betulinus | reverse complement strand
GTGTGTGTGTGTGTGTGTGTGTGTGTGTGTGTGTGTGTGTGTGTGTGTGGTGTGTGTGTGTGTGTGTGTGTGTGTGCGCGTGCATGCGTGCGTGCGTGCGTGCTTGCGTGCGTGTGTGCATGTGTGCATGCGTGCGTGCGTGCGTGCGTGCGCGTGTGTGCATGTGTGTGTGTGTGTGTGTGTTTGTGTATGTGTGTGTGTGTGTGTGTGTGTGTGTGTGTGTGTGTGTGTGTGTGTGTGTGTGTGTGTGTGTGTTAGAGAGAGAGAGACAGACATACAGATAGACACAGATGGAGAGCGAAAGAGATAGAGAGGGGGGAGAGTGAGAAAGATGAAGGGTATGCGTAGAATCTGGGGACTATGATAGCGATGCTGGTGTGAAGGAAAGGACATGCAAAGACGTAAGCATCTTATCCAATAACTTTCCAAAGCCAGGGTAACGCTTATCTTGATTGAATACAATGAAAACGAGGCTGGAGGCGGGATCAGGTTTTCAATAGTGTGCTGCCTTTTATCGTCATCCTTTGAGCCTACTCTTCATAAACTTCAGGGGGCAGTTTAGGCCAACGGCTAAAACATTAACAACTTGAGCGTAAAATCTGGCTTGCTTTTTTTCGTTCAATCTTTTTTTCTGTATTTTTTTCTTCAGTCCCTTCAGTTTTTTTTTCTTTTCTTCCTTTTTTTTTTACTTATCCTTTTTCACTTTTATTTCTTCGATTTTCTTTGGAGTTTTCATTCTCGTTCTTTCCTTTTTCTGCTTGTCTTTTCCTTTTATTCGTTTTTCTTTTGGTTTCATTGTTCCTTTCTTTGTTTTTGCTGTGTCTGTAGGTCCATTCCATTGGAAACACTGCAGGTTTCCCATTCTCGTCTCTCTCTTCCAGTCCTGTTAATTTCACTAATTGATTTTGTTTGTTTGTATGCTTTTCTTTCCTCTTCGTTTTCCCTCTTTACTTCTATTTAATTGCCTTTCTGTATCCTGTGCTTTCTCTTTAATTGGTACATTTGTATCTCTTTTTTTTTCTTCTTTTTATTTTTCTCTTTCGAACATCATGTCGGTTCCGGTGTCCTTTTTGAGTAGAAACTAACGTGCTGAAACTAGTCAGACTTGTTGCATTATTACTTTAAGTCCCATGTTCCTTTCTTTCTATTTCATTGTCTTCATGCTTTGTTTTTGCAATCAGAATTAAGTCGAAATAAACAGAAATGACGTGAGGCTGTTTGTTCCACTCAAATTGTCACAGTCATCTAAATTATTTGATGCCCCTCCGAAAGACTTTCTTGCACTCCCATGAAGACTCCCAGTGCATCACAGATCGCTTTGCAAGGGCCTGTCAACCCTTTGGACTTACAATCAGTCTTGGTGAGACCGAGGCCATGTTCCAGCCTTCACTGTCTGGAGCTGGCAGTGCTCCCCCCCACCACATGTCGGCATCAAGGACACAGAGATCGCACGGTCTGTGGATGCAGAGGTGGTGCTGTACATCTCCAAGGCCAGCTCTGCCTTTGGCAGACTCTCAAAGAGTCTGTGACAAGACCATGGCATCAAACTGCGCGCAAAGGTCACCGTGTACAGAGCTGAGGTTCTGAGTGCTCTCCTCTACCGTTGTAAGACTTTGACCACGTACCGCAGCGACTTGAACAATTCCATCAACGCTGCCTGGGCAAGATCTGCAGCATCAAATGGCAAGACAGAGTGCCCAACGTACAGGTCCAAAAGAAGTGTGGCCTACCAAGCGTTAAGTGTGTAGTCATCAAATGCCAGCTCCGATGGATATGACATGTTGCCTTTATGGACAACGGCAGAATTCCAAAGATGCTGCTCTATGGACAACTGAAAGAAGGACAACGTGACCAAGGAAGTCCTCTGAAGAGATGCAAAGACACCTTGAAGGCCACCTCAGAAGCTGCAACATCGACACTGCTTCCTGGAAAGTCACCCTTTGGCAGAACACAGTGGAAGCAAAGGTGTACCTAGGGCACAAAGACATTCGAGTGCAACAGTGCAGCCGCCGCCCAGGAAAATAAGAATCAGACAAAAACTAGGCCCATCCTTGCAGGACTCTATTCCATGCAGCGTCTGTGGACGACTTTGTTTCTCTGGAATTCGTCTTCATTCCCACATGAGGACCCACTTCAGCAGATGACGTGCCTGCCCACTCATCTGTCGGACATGACGGAAGAATTCATGAAATCCATCAAAATCCATCATGTATGTATAGAGGTATGTTGTATGTATGCATGTGTGTGTATGTATGTATGTATGTATGTATGTATGTATGTATGTATGTATGTATGTATGTGTGTGTGTACGCATGTATGTATATATGTATGTATGCATGTCCGTCTATCTGTTTGTCTGTCTGTCATTTGCATTTGCATTTGCTTTCTGTCTTTATGTCTAACTATCCATCTCTCTGACTGTTTAACACATTTCTGCCCAACCACCAGTCTCTCAGTGATCTGTAGGTCAGCACATAATTTGATGTTTGGGAAGTGGGTG
>JADBJO010013017.1:47500-54566 GCA_016801955.1 Conus betulinus | reverse complement strand
ACTTACCGGCTCCTACGTCATCCACAAGATAAGTCGAATTAGGTATCGTCTTCCTCGTCTTTATTTAGACCACAATGACATGGAAACTTCAGCGACAGATGAAATCTAGCAACCGGGCTTGGATCCTATGGCTATACGTGTGTGCTCTAGCCAAATCTGGCAGAATCAAGACCACAAATGGCGCAGACATTAGATCAAAATACGAGTCTGGTCACACCCAGAAAACTCATTTCAGGCATGAAGAGCGAAAGGAGTCTCTGGGGATTTGATAACCCCTATTATACGATCCAAGACAAAAAGACTCTGAAAAAAAGCAATATACAATGATTGATAACGTAAAAATTTGACAGCATATCAAATTAAAACAAAAGTGTTTTAATTAAAATTGATCGCTATTCTTTGAAACGCTCTTGTTTGAAATACAGATAAAAACGATTTTGTATTGATTGTTTAAGAAAAAGAAAATAATGAGAGAGAGAGAGAGAGAGAGAGAGAGAGAGAGAGAGAGAGAGAGAGAGAGAGAGAGAGAGAGAGGTAGGCAGACAGAGAGACAGACAGAGACAAAGATGAGAGAGATAGAGAGATAAAAAATATAAAGCTGGGTATTAACTTGCTTGAAAATGGCATTAATGATGGCAATTCCAAATCAATTGTAACATAACAGATGACAATTCAAAATGAACTGCAAGATAACAGATGACAAATCATAATGAATCACAAGATGATAGATCCATTCGAGTGAAGCTGTGGTTGTAAGATGGAGAAGAAAATGGTTAACACACGGAGAAAAAAAAGGAAACAAATATTTCTGCAATATGAAAAGCGCAATTATACTGATAACATATGACAGCTTAAACAAGGATGATGGGAACTTTCTTTTTTCTCTTTTTTTTTTTTTTTTTTTTTTGGGGGGGGGGGGGAGGCAAAGGAAAAATTCTTGATATATTGAATGGAGGTGTGGGGAGAGGGGGCACACACACATGTTTAAAAAACATAAATTGTAGATTCATTTTTGTGGAGTTTTCGCGTCGGAAAGAAAGGAAGAAACAATCTGACGCCTATTTTGGCGATGCCCCTTGTCAAACATTTCGGACGGATGTAAAGGAATCTTGAAAACAAAAAAACAAAACAAAACAAACAAAACAAACAAAAAAACTGTCTTCTCTGTCTGTCTTTTTCTGAACGGGGATTCTTTTTTTTATGTGGCATCAGTTATTGTATGACTGGAGGACCTAAGGCGGTGACGATTTTTTTTTTCTAAGGCCGAAATCCACCTCTTCATTTTTTGGTGCTTCACAGCGTCCTCTTCATCTGAAAAAAAAAAAAAAATCCACTACTTTTGTGTTTCTTTCTTTTCTTTTCTTTTTCTTTGTCTCCAACCAATCTCTTACACACCCATGCATAGTCTGTATGTTTTTCTTACAAATGGACACATTTCGGGCTGATTTTTTTTAGTGTTTTCGCGGTTGATACAAAGTGTCTGGGTTTGTTAATGTTCTAATGTGTGGTGTACTGGCACTCTCACACTGGTAATGTACTGCTTAATACAACGCAAGCAACTTAAATGAAGGAAAAGACAATCATTTTTTCCCTCAGTTTTTTCATAGACAGACTGACAGACAGACATACAAAAAACGAAAAAGAGAATCGGCTTATAGAAGCTATAAAAATTCACAAACAGGGATTTTATTCGGATAAAATAATGATATGATTACAGATGTTGTGCTGTTTTTTTTTTTTTTTTTTTAACCAGTTTATTAGCAAAAAAAATTCATCTTCAGACGCAAATACAAGAAATCCATACCAGTCTTCCAACATTTTCTCAAACTGAAAAATTCTTTATCAAAATGATAGTTGAAACGTAACCAAAATTTGTTCCAGATTATGAAAATTATCAACAATCAGTGTTTCTTTTGAATGAACGAATAGCAGCATGATATTTCATTTCTATAAGAGAATTACGCGTTCTTAGCTTTTATGCTATCATCTTATGATGATATAAACTCCAAACTATTCTTCCTCAATCGGGTATATATATATATATATATATATATATATATATATATATATATATATATATATATATATATATATATATTTGTTAAAAATAGGGTGATAAAAGGAAGTTTTAAAAACCAACAGATCTGTTTCGAGCCAGCGCTCTCGTCCTGACGAGAAACAGATCTGTTGGTTTTTAAAACTTCCTTTTATCACCCTATTTTTAACAGATGTTGCTCCCAAGGGGTTGAGCACCTTAGATTTTATATATATATATATATTATATATATATATATATATCTATATATAGTATATATATATGTGTGTGTGGTGTGTGTGTGTGTGTGTGTGTGTGTGTGTGTGTGTAATATAATCATAGTTTCCTAATCATTTTGCTATTTCGTATCATATGCCTCCTTTAACTTGTACATCTCTCTCTGTCTCTGTCTCTCTGTCTGTCTCTCGTCTGAATTAAGAGAAAAAAGAATAGGTAAATCTGAATCGTTCTACATACTCGATTTATTAAAGTGAGTTTCTGGACGCGCGCGCGTATGTGTGTGTGTGTGTGTGTGTGTGTGTATGTGTGTGTGTGTGGTGTGTGTGTGTGTGTGTGTGAGAGAGAGAGAGAGAGAGGAGAGAGAGAGAGAGAGAGAGAGAGAGAGAGAGAGAGAGACAGACAGAGGGATTGGCATGGGTTTTAGAGAGAGAGTGTGTGTTAGAGAGAGAGCGAAAGACTCTCTCTCTTTCACCCTGTGTGTGCGTGAGTGCGCGCGCGCGCGCATTTGTGTGTGTGTGTGTGGGTGTGTGTGTGTGTGTGTGTGTGTGTGTGTGTGTGGTGTGTGTGTGTGTGTGTGTGTGTGTGTGCGCGTGCATGCGTGCATGCGTGTGTGTGTGTGTGTTGTGTGTGTGTGTGTGTGTGTGTGTGTGTGTGTGTGTGTGTGTGTGAGGTGGGGGGTGATAAAGCTCGTCAATCTTTAGAAAGAAGCAGCTGACACGAGTAAAAAGGTTAAGAAAACGAACTGATCTTTACGAGGGCCTGGATCAAGTGGAAGGAAGGAGCTTGCACAAGGGATGGGATAGGACGGATGGATGGAATGGGGGAGGGAAGGCGGGGAGGGAGGCTGAGGAGGAGGGTGTGGGGGGTGGGGATGGGAAGCATGCGAGAAGCCAGGGAGGTCAACGAATCCAAAGTTAGCCACAAGACAGAAACCTGCAGACACATTGTTGAACGTAACGAGAGCAGTGAGGTGACGGTGATGTACAATTTTGAACGGGCGTGAAGGATGCGGGGACATAGAAAAGTAAGCCTCGTACGAAAAGTTAGCATTCTGTCAGACAAAAAAAAAGTAATTGTTGGCCTACAGCAATCAGTGTCCAAGTGGCTTAGCTAAGGGTATGAAGGTGGGGGTGGGCGGTGGGGGATGGGGGCTAGATGGATCGGAGAGGACGGTTGTTTGTGTACTGAGATGGGCAGTGAGCTAGAAGACATTGACCCCTTTTCCAGGTCGGTTAGGACCTATAGGAGTACGTGCACGTGCAGACGCAAAGCAGATGGCAAAGAAGCGTGAAGGGGTGGGGTGTGGCGCGGAATTGTGCTGTTAAAACAGGCATGACACAGTGGGAACAGGTAAGAGACTGTGGGAACAGGCAAGACACTGTTGGAACAGGCAAGAGACTGTGGGTAACAGGCAAGAGACTGTGGGAACAGGCAAGAGACTGTGGGAACAGGCAAGAGACTGTGGGAACAGGCAAGAGGACTGTGGGAACAGGCAAGAGACTGTGGGGAACAGGCAAGAGAGACTGTGGGAGCAGGCAAGAGACTGTGGGAACAGGCAAGAGACTGTGGGGAAACAGGCTAGAGACTGTGGGAGCAGGCAAGAGACTGTGGAACAGGCAAGAGACTGCGGGAGCAGGCAAGAGACTGTGGGAACAGGCAAGAGACTGTGGGAACAGGCAAGAGACAGCGGGAGCAGGCAAGAGACTGTGGGAACAGGCAAGAGACTGCGGGAGCAGGCAAGAGACTGTGGGAACAGGCACGACACTGTGAGAATAGGCATGAGACTGAGCATGCAAAAGACTGTGGGAACAGGCAAGACACTGTGGGAAATGAGCATGAGACTGAGCATGCAAGAGACTGGGAACAGGCAAGAGACCGTGGGAATAGGCAAGAGACCGTGGGAATAGGTAAGAGACCGTGGGAATAGGCAAGAGACCGCGGGAGGTAGCACAGAGACTGCGAGGACAGGCAAGAAAGGCAAGAGGACTGTAGGAGTAGGAAGAGACTGTGAGAGCAGGCAAGAGACTGTAGGAGTAGGCAAGCAACCGTGAGAACAGGCAAGAGACTGTAGAAGTAGGCAAGAGATGGGAGAGCAGGCAAGAGACTGTGGGAACAGCAAGAGATTGCAGAGAGTGTCTGAGGTGGTCGCTTGTTGATAGGAGGGGAGGAGGGGGGGGGGGGGGGGGGGGGAGTGGGGGTAGAGGTAGAGGTAGAGTGATCGGAAGACATGGGAGTAAAACAGGACTGACGCCTTCGCCTTGGTCATAACCTCTAGGGAGGCACGACCGATGACTTGCTAGGAATTTTCTTCCCTCTCTGTAGCAGGTCTCCACAGCTCTGAAAGGCTTGTCCGTTTTCTGACGGTGCCTTTCCATCTCTTCGTCTGTCTGCCTCCTGTCTGTTCGTTTCCTTGGCACTGCGCCATGATGGGTTAGCTCCCTTTGAAAACGCGCCTGCGCTGATTCTATATCGTCGGCTTTAAGCCGTTTTATGAAGGCTCTTAACGAAATTGTTATTTCTCCTTCTCTCGTTAAATCCATCATTGTTTGTGACTGTCCTGAGAAGATCTAGTGGCAAAGTGAAACGACTGCTGCAGGCGGAAATCCAAACAAATATTACGTAAATGTTAGCAAACCGCGCAAAAAAAAAAAAAAAAAAAAAAAAAAAAAACGTGGACAAACGAATCACAAGACAAAACACGACGCGTTTCGACCTCTTAGGTCTTCTTCAGGCAAGACACAAAACAACTATTACCACGAAAAAGAACGAGCAATCACTTATCTTCAACGCCTATCTTGCGCTGAAGATAACTGATTGCTCGTTCATTGTCGTTGTAATAATTGTTTTGAATCTCGCCTGAAGTAGACGTAACAGGTCGAAACACGTTGTGTCTTCTCTTGATTGGTTAGTCCACAGGTTTTTTTTTTTTTTTTTTCTTTTCTTTTTCTTTTTTTTTTTTTTTTGGGGGGGGGGGGGGGGTGGGGGGGGGTGCAAACATTTTTTCAATATTTGTCCTGAGAAGATGAAAACTGCCTCCCTGAAGCAATTCGTTGGCAGCAACAACACGCTGTCATGGAAAGCAATCATGGCAGTGAAAAGAAACGGCGGGCTTCTGAAGAAATAATTTAAGGAAAATAAAAGGAACAGACCCAGAGGGAAAGAATACAGTGTTTCTAGGCGAACGAAAAAGAAGCAAATAAAATTGTTTCAGCATTAATCAATAATGCACTCTCTCTCTCTCTCTCTCTCTCTCTCTCTCTCTCTCTCTCTCTCTCTCTCTTACACACACACACACCAACACACACACACACACACACACACACACACGATCATGTTCGGAGTTTGCGGAGACCAAAAAAGTAAGCGGCACGTGCTTTAATCAAGACTGGATACAATTCAGCTGTCTAGGGCAGTCACAATACAGGCAGCAAGAGAAAAATATCAAGTTAATAAAAAGAAAAAAAAAAAGAAAGACAAAAACTAATAACAACAACAACAACAAACAATAATAATAATAATATAATAATAATAATAACAAAAATAATAATGATAATAATGATAATAAACATAATAATAATGAAGAAGAAGAACAAGAAGAGGAGGAGGAGAAGGAGAGGTGAGGAGGAGGAGGAAGAAGAGAAGAAGAAGAAGAAGAAGAAAGAAGAAGAAGAAGAAGAAGAAGAAGAAGAAGCCCAAACTGTACTAGTGCTTCGGCCAAAAAACTCTTCTTCACCTGCTTTGTAATGACAGAACGAGAACCTCAGTGGCATAAGCCGAGAAGCAAAAAGTATTGGATATCGACACCGTGTTCTCGAAGGGTTAAGAAGTCTCAGATCTCAAGTGGCCTGGATCTGAATTGTGGGATATACGGGCTCTAACACAGTAACAATGCAAAAACGGGTGGGATGCTGGACACAACATTGCAAAACGGGTGGGTTTCTGACACAATATTGCAAAAATGGGTGGAATTCTGACACAACAGTGCAAAATGGGTGGGTGCTGACAACAACATTGTCTTCTTCTTTGCTGATACTCCCGCGGGCACTCCCAGTATAGACAGGCAAGGACAAATCCCATCTACCCAACAAAAGGAGTGGAGTTTTGTGTGTGTATGACGGTTTTTTTTTTTCAGCCCGCCATTAAGGCAGCCATACTCCAGATCGGGGAAGGTGCATGCTATGTGTAAACGTGTCATCCATACCAACGGCCAAAACGGCCTTCTCTTCCCAAAGTTGGTGATGGGATTTTTACGTGTGTGCAAGATGTTATGGGTGCGTTCACACCCAGAACCTCGGTGTCTAGTCTCATTCGAAGGACTGTGTGTATGGGAAATGGGGGTCAGAACCAATGTTAACTCCGAGGGAAAAAATCCCCTGTACCGAAACGGCCCCAGCGGAGTTTCGAAACCGCAACCCTAAGATTACGAGTCCGGCACTCTGCCAACACAACATTGCAATATGGGGCTGCTGACACAATATTGCAACATTGGTGGCTGCTGACACAACTTTGCAAAAATGGCTTGTGTCTGGCACGACACAGCAAAATGGGTGATTGGTGACCGAATATAGCAACTGAGGCTGCTAGCATGGCATCGTAAAATGGTGGCTGCTGACACGACATTTGCAAAAAATACTCTACTGTGGTACATGTACAGTTTTTAAGGCCTCTGAATCTGCAAGCTAATCCGTGGAAGAAGCAATCCCGATGCTGTCTAAAATGTGATTATGGCGTGACTTCAGAAAATACTTGGTAAACTCTCTCTCTCTCTCTCTCTCTCTCTCTCTCTCTCTC
>JADBJO010013017.1:0-7500 GCA_016801955.1 Conus betulinus | reverse complement strand
TTTGTTTTGTTTCCAGAATGCTATGTTTAAAAAAAAAAAACAATGGGTTTTTTCTTAGCATGTTTAGTTCTGACTATCACACACACACACACACACACACACCACACACACACACACACACACACACACACACACACACACACACACACACACACACACACACACACACACACACACACACACACACACACACACACACACACACACACCACACACACACACACACACACCACACACTCACTCACTGACTTACTATCACAATGAACGCTCATGCACACGAGCACGTAGCCACTGTGTGCACGTGCACAGGGGCAGACACACACTGGGCAAACTGCGGGCTCCTCAGATCAGTGTGCACTGAGGGTGGCTGTTGTTTGTTCACACCATTTGGCACTGTGTGCAGAGGACATCATAGGGCTTAGCAGGAAAATGCGTGGTCTGGAGCTGCAGAGAGAGAGAGAGAGAGAGAGAGAGAGAGAGAGAGAGAGAGAGAGAAGAGAGAGAGAGAGAGAGAGAGGAAGAGAGAGAGAGAGAGAGAGAGAGGAGAGATTAACAAATAGATGGTCAGGGAGAGAGAGATTAAACGGCTAGAGAGGGAGAAAGAGAGAGGGAGAGAGCGAGAGAGAGAGAGAGACAGACAGACAGACAGAGCGAGACAGAGAAAGAGAGGAGAGAGAGAGATTAAACAGCTAGGTGGTGAGAGAAGAGAGAGAGAGAGAGAGAGAGAGAGAGGAGAAAGTGAGAGAGAGAGAGAGACAAAGAGAGAGAGAGAGATAGACAGACAGACAGAGTGAGAGAAATTAAACAGCCAGATTTCAGATTGTCACAGAGAGAGAGAGAGAGAGAGAGAGAGAGAGAGAGAGAGAGAGGAGAGAGAGAGAGAGACAGAGAGACAGAGAGACAGAGAGACAGAGACAGAGACAGAGAGAGGCAGGCAGAGATAAAAAGAGAGAGATAGAGTGAGAGAGAGAAATCAAACGGCTAGGTGGTCAGAGAGAGAGAGAGAGAGAGAGAGAGAGAGAGAGAGAGAGAGAGAGAGATTAAACGGATAGATGGTCGTTTCAACACACTGACTCTAACCCCTGCACGTCACCCAGCCCATCAAGATCCCGCCATCACCCCCGAGTCTCGTTCAGACACGGTCTCACGGACATGCGGTCTGCTCACCACTGTCCACACCCAACCCTCCCCCCGGCAACAAGGAATGGTTTTTTCTCTGGGATTCATCAAGATGGAAACGTCGACAGGCAACACAGTGTGAAAAATTACTTATGGAGTACGCCCGTCAACATATCGGCATCAACACATAGAGTCACGTAGGCCTACACACCGCACGTACACAGGAGACACAGACAGACAGACAGACAGACAGACACACACACACACCTCTGACAGACAGACAGACAGACCAGACACACATACCCACACACACACCACACCCACACACACACACACACACACACACAACACACACACACACACACATACAGACACACACATGCACAACACACACACACACAACACACACAACCACACACACACACACCACACACACACAACCAAAAAAAATTTTGTGTGTGTGGTGTGTGCGCGCGCGCGGCGCGTGCCGTGCGTATGTATGTATGCCTCTTGGTGTATGTGCGTGCGTGCCAGCGAGCGCGCACGCGCATGTTTATGTTCCTCTCTTTTGCATAAGGCAGAGGGCAGAAGACAGCTGACACCAGGACAAGTGTCCTGACTTGGCGTTGTTAGAATCACGAGCCCTTTTCCTTCCTCTCCAAGCCACCCTCGCATTTGCGCACCCATCCTCAAAACAAACAACAGGCTATAACAGAATACGCTGGAAAAAGAAAACATAACATTTGAAAACAGTGTCAAGAATGATAAAAAGCAAAGTTTTGAAAATTATAACAAGTGTTGTAAAAGGATTAAAAAAAAAAAAAATTACTACAATTTGCTCCTGGATAAAATCGATTTACTCTATACAGAGTCTTTTGCGAAATGGGAAATAAAGTTACAAACCGCGGTAGACTGGGAAACGGTAGTAAAACGTGTCCGAAAAATCAAAGAAATGAAATTTAGATGGTTTCAACTGAAACTCTGCCATAGAGTTTTGGTATCAAATATACTTCTAAAAGGAATGGGTCTCACAGACAGCGACAAATGCAGTTTTGCAAAAATGAAAGAGACACAATGCATCACTATTTGTGGTATTGTCCAATAACACAAGAATTCTGGAAGGAATTGGAAAGATATCTGAAACAGAAATGTGAACATTGTTTTAGATTGTCAATGAATGTCGAGCTCATCTTGTTCGGAACAGACGAAAAAACAAAAACAGACCAAAGTTTTGATCTTATTTTACTATGGGCAAAGTTTTTCGTCCCTAAAAGTAGAATTATTAATGCAAACAAGACTGAGTTTACATGCGAACTTAAACATAGATACCAAATACAAAAGCATGCACATATAATGGAAATCTGCTATCATGATTTTATTAAAACTGTTTACCATATAGCACACTGTCCGCAGACCAGATACTACAGTACATCGCATAAAAAACAAACAAACAAACAAACTTTGCCGTAATACTACTCATACTGCCGTAAATACTACTCATACTTTCATTCTTATTAGCGTGTTTTTCTGCCACAGTAGCTAACAAAGCTGTACACAGTATTGTACAAAAAGCATTCTAATGCTCCTGCAACTGAGCGTGGGTCAAATATGTTTGGATTTGTAAAAGCGCGGAATGTGACCTTTTCTTTTTGTCTTTATCCCTCATTCTTTACCCCCACCCCCCCACCCCCCACCCTCCTCCCCCCACCCATTTCCAACTGCTTCTAACCCTTCCCATCAACCCCTCTCCAGCCATAGACAATACTTATTGTTTTATGTCAAGTGTTTTTTGTTTTGTTTGTTTTGTTATTATTTTGTTTTTTTTTTTTTTTATCTGTTTGTTTGTTTGTTGTTGCTCTATTTTCTACTCAGCATCAAATACCCTTGTGGTTTCATGGGAATTTCCTTTTGTTATTCTCTGTAATAAATGACTGTTATACCAAACAGATTTGGACAATGTTGTGTATGGAATTACTAAAGAATGATAGCTTCTAAAATATATACTATTGGTATATATAGCCTATATTGAATTGGTGCACGTGAATGCATTGATTGCTGTATTATATTGTTGATGTAAAAGGTTTCAAAAGGGAAAAGAGAACCTTCGTTGCAAGAGGAAACAAAAAACAACAACAAGTGTCCTGACTTGGCGAGCACACTTGTATGAATCACGAGCCCTTTCCTTCCTGTCCAAGCCACCCTCGCATTTGCACACCCATCCTCAAAACAAAGAAGCAAAAAAAGTCCTTCATAAAATGACACAGTTAAATGGTTAGACACAGACTGACTTACTAGTAATATGTACAATTACAGGAGACCATCAGAACACACACACACACACACACACACACACACACACACACACACACACACACACACACACACACCTTCCATACATGCGCATGCGCACAAGTGCACACACACACACACACACACACACACACACACCACACACACACACACACACCCTCCCCCTCCCTCTCTCTCTCTCTCTCTCTCAACCTCCCATATATGCGCATGCGCACGAGTGCACGCGCGCGCGCGCGCACACACACACACACACACCCACACATATCCACAAACACACTGCACAATGTTCATATTTTAGAAGCTAATATTATCCGCTAATACACTGAACATTTAGTGTCTTGTGTGGAGCGCTTGTGTAAAAATATGACGCCCGTGAACAATCTAGAACATCACAAGCGGAAATTTGAATAAAGCTTCCTTATACCCAAAAACAGAACGTGGACAAGATATTTTGCTGCAAATGATAGACAAACAAAAACATACACAGACACAATATCATACAGTTGACGCTGTACAATGAAGGGAGTACTTTCCCTTGTCATACAATACAAAACAGACAGGGAAATTTTTCGAGAAATACGTCTTCTTGAGTCGTTACCAACAACAGACAAAGAACGCACAATACGATGCTCCCCTGTGAGCATGAAAACAACAAGCAATTTGTTTGTAGCGTCTGAAAAAGGCACATGTGTTGAAATTAATTTGTCTGTTTTGTATCACTAATCTGCGTTGCTTTACTTCTTAGTTCGTGTGTTCATTAGTATTTTGCTGCATAAAGTTCCTCACGATTTGTACCTAATAGAGCCGACATTCAACTATTGTTGGATGTTAGGGGGTCTCGTGGTTGGAGATTATACTTTCACTGAAACATGTTGTTGATCCATGATCCGATTGAGATCAGGCGCAGACAGTCCACTTGAGGTACACCAATGAAACAGCTCGTGTGGGTGTGCCTTTAGTTACACATACTGTCGCATGTTTCTGTGCTTTTGTCATTTACACACGCACACTGGCTTGCTGTGTTTAGATGCTGCTTGTTACCTGTGGGATGACAATCTGAGCAGTTCCACAGACTTTCACAATAGTGACTGACTCGTTCTCTGATCTGGGTATGGACCGCAGGGGTAATACATGATGAAGTGTGGTGGAGGCAGACACCGGCTGTGCGTCTGTGGCAGAGGAGTGGTGGATGTCTCCCAAGGCTTATTTGTCAGCACAAACACCGGTATGACCGCAAGTGGATGAAACACTGATCACTGTGTTCTTTTGTGCTTTTCTCCACTATATCTGATGATAGTGTAACTGTCTGTCTGTAATCTTTTTTGTCCTTTGATCATTCATCAGCATGTCTGGTAACATGTTTCTGTTTCCCTCTTCTCCCCTTTCCTGCTCACCCGGACTTTGCCCGCAAGGTTTAATGACTGTCCAGTCTTATTTGGGGGGAAAACATTTCCCCATCAGTTGGCGGCTGCGTCCTTGTACGCTTTCCTGAAGGAAGGGTTCATCACGCCGTACACCACCCAGTTGACACTGTTGTTGAACAACAGCAGCAAGGTTCCACTGATTCTGATCTCTGGCGAAATCGCCACTATGGAGCGGATGGCGGTGATGATGCTGTAGGGGGTTGTGGTGGCACAAAGCCAGGAGGAACACGACGAACAAAGAGCGCACAAAAAGCGACTTCCTTGACGTTCGGTTTCTTGGGCTTCGCTCGTCGTCGCTGTGAGTGCTGGGTAACAGGGGTCCGATGTTTCTGTCCATTTGCCTGGGATGGCGGCTTTCCGCGGGACTCGTCACTGGTGAAGGTGAAGGTCTAGGAACCTCAGATGTCTGCGTTCCTGCCACAGTCCCTGTGCCGAGGAACGTCACTGGTGAAGGTGAAGGTCTAGGAACCTCAGATGTCTGCCTTCCTGCCACAGTGCCCGTCACTGGTGAAGGTGAAGGTCTAGGAACCTCGATGTCTGCCTTCCTGCCCACCCTGTTTTCAGGAAGGTGAAGGTCTAGGAACCTCAGATGTCTGCTTGTGTGTTCCTCGTTTGTTGCCCACTATTTTCAGGTGCTACCTTTCCGGTTTTATTGAAATCGTCCTGGACTCCATCATAATCTTCGATATCTTCCAGTTGTTTCTGAAGACGCCATTCCACATTGGCGGTAGACAGGGTAGTTTTTAACGCACCACTCTTTGCTGTCCTTCCTGTCGTTGCTCAAGATATTCACGGCCTGAGACGTGTTTTCGGTCTCATCATCCGTTCCACCCCATCACCGTCAACGCTCTCATCCCAAGACTCCGGAACCTCTGGCTCATCCTGTTCATGGGACGAGTTTTCTCCCTTGTCAAAGATTGGATTCTGTTGCCAGTCCTCACACTGATGTCTCTGTTTATCGATGACTGTCTCTGGACCTACTGAAGCCCCTTTCTCTCTACTCTTCCTTCGACTTTCCCTCTGCTTACTGAGCAGTTTTTCTTACTATGCTTTGATCTTTACGGCCATAAAGAGCCTCGCTGGCCTTCTTCCAGAATCGGAAAATCGCGAAGTTGCAGTAGCCAATGACAATCATAGGAGCGATGGTGAAGACGACCGCAACAGTCGTAGCATAGGTGAGGAAGGTTGATCTGAAGGTGCACATGTGAGCGTTAGTATTGTAATAATAGCCGCCTTCATCGATGCCTAGGGCCGGAGGATGGGGATCAGTATGGACACAGTCCAGATGGCGATGCAGAGGACCACTGTACGGGACCAGGTGAAGAGTCGTTTATACAGCCAAAAGTGGCACACGTGTAAGTAACGATTCACAGAGATAGCCAGCAGGGACAAAATGGACGCCTGTAACAGAGGAAAGATGCACGCTTTAGTTCATACTTCTTTGTCTAATCTTTTAAAGCTTTATTCATTAACAAATAAGACAGACAGACAGACAGACAGAACGAACGAACGAAGGAATCTCTTTTAATGAGGGAAAAGAACAAGCGCAATAAAGGCATTTTTAACATCTTGTCCTCAGTGAAGAAAAAGAAAAAGGTGACTCTAAAAGTGTATGAGATTTTTTCAACAGCGAAAGGAATACTAATCTGAAATACAAATAGCAATCAAAAATAAGGCAAACAAACTTATCAGGAAAAAAAAAATACTTTTCACGATCCATTAAAAAAATCAGAAAGAAGGAACACCAATAGTAGGTGGAAAGGCGGAGAGGATGTCGTTAGAAGACAGGAAGAAGGGAGGAGGAAAGAGCACACACACACACACACACACACACACACACACACACACGCACACACGCACGCGCGCGCACGCGCGCACGCACGCACGCACGCTTGCATACACACACACACACACACACACACACACACACACACACACACACACACACACATACACACGCACGCACGTACTCGCTCACGCGCGCGCGCGCGCGCGCGCACACACACACACACACACACACACACACACACACACACACACACACACACACACACACGTTTAACATACATTTCTTCGAAGGTTGCTGGACACAAATGCACAAGAATCTACACACATAAATTATGAAAGTTAAACGAAACAAAAAAAGTTAAATAATGTTTGTATTAATCACCACTGTTTGGAAAGTTTTTGCATAAGGTATGAGAAACAGTGCCTTTTAAAAAGGTTTAGACTAGTATTTACTTTAACTGAAGACAGTGGGTATTCCACAAACAACCACCAGCATATATAAGGCGAGATTTGAAAAGATCAATCCTTCGCAGGGGTACCTTAATCTTGCTGACATTGCGAATCAGATTCGTTTCAAATTCATTTTCAGAAATCGTGGGACATGCTTGGACATTGTCTTAAACATGGAAATTGTTTTGTTTATAAGTGAGTTTCCATTTCAGAGGCAATAAGTCTAAACGTTTATAATCAGAGGGAGATACGGCCGAAGATTTCAGGAGAATTAATTTAACAGCCCCTCCATGAAGACCGAAGAGCGATTTTAATACGTTAGCACGAGCTGAATCCCATAATGTAAAGAGTAATTATAATGAAAATCAATACACACAGTAAAAAAACAGCTTATGGCAATGGTGGTCTA